>VDFB02080786.1:0-17475 GCA_007258455.2 Sequoia sempervirens | reverse complement strand
AAACACCAAGGACACCCCAAGATTAGCCAAAAGAGAGTTAGAATAAGAAAGGAAATAGATAAACAAAATAGGACAATATCACCTTCCTTGTTGTTGGTTGCTCCTTGATTAGCCTTGGATTTGAATAGCTTGTGTGCTCCTTAGATGGTAGATTGAATGACTAAAATGCAAGATTCTATAGGCAAGATGATTAGCAAAGATGATTAGTTGATTGCAAATGCTTGAGGATTCAAATGGACAGCATGTAGGTATGGAGGTGTAAAATGTTGAGAATGCAAAATGATAGCATAAGGGTGCTCAAATCTAAAGTCTTGTAAATGCCCTTGAAGGGGGGGTATTTATAGGAGAATTTGAATTCTCTAGAGAATTCAAGGGTCAAGATTGATCCAACAAGGTCAAGATGAAGGGCTATGGTGGGTTGAGAACCCACAAGCCCTCACATCTTGACATGTGGAGGGTGAAGTGGACAAGAAGATATGAGGTGGAGATGAGTTGTCAAAAAGGTACATGAGGTGGAAAAGGACATGCACCTTTGGGGATGAGAGGATTTCCACAAAAAAGGATTTCTTGTCCCCAAGTGGGAGTGAAAGGGACTTTTGAGGAATTTTAGAATTCCTCAAAAATCTACATGGGAAAAGGAAAGGTGGTTGGGGATATAAATGTGAATTAAAAATTCACATTCCTAGGATGATCTAGAGGATAAAAGGTGGGCTCCAAAAAGGTGGGACTTGGTCACATGTGAAGATTGTGACAAGTCCAAGGTTCTAGAAGCCTTGGAAGGATGGAATGTGAATTAAAAATTCACATATAAAGGAGGGAAATCTAGGAAGAATAAAAAGGAATTAAAAATTCCTTGGAGAATGATTAGGCTTAATTAATTAGTAATTAGAGGATAATTAGGGGCTAATTAGGATTAAAAGCCAACTTGCAAAAGTTGGAGGATGTGACACATCCCAATCAAGGATTAGGCATGTGCACATCCTTAATGAAGAGATTAGGAGATGGATTAGGATTAGATGAAAATGACATGTGAGGAATTAAATAAATGTAATATTTATTTAATTTATTTGATGAAAAGAGGATTAAGGAGGGTAAGGTATTTAATTATTAATTAAATACCTTAGGATTTGGCAGAATTAAAGATATTAATTAAATATAGTAATATTATTTAATTAACTAGGCTAAGAGGATGTTTAGACGAAAAGTGATAAATTTGGATAAATTAAGTGTCCAAATTTGGATGTCTACAAGGAAATTTGAGAATCTCCTTTAAAAACCCTTTTCATTTCATCAATTTTTGGTAAAAAAAGTCGCCAACCACATACCCATCATATTGCCACTTTTTGGCCCATCATGATCCTACACATACCTTGATATAACATATTGACGAGGATAGTCCATGAGTTGAGGAGTCACTCTTTTGATGGTTTGGGCTTGGGAGCACATTGTGGCGTTTTTTCCACTAGTTGGTTGCTAGTTGGGGGCCAACGTACTGTATGTATATATATATAGAGAGAGAGGAGCAGTCACACAGACACATGTCGGGGATATTGGTTATTGGCGATATGGATTGGATACTTTGGCTAGCTTCATATGGAGGCCTTGGATGGATTGTGCTCAGTGGCCTAATGAAGATCAACATCTTCAATGGTGTCGATAGGAGAGATATCTTATTGGGAGGATTGTGCAAGCACAACATATTATTGATATATATCTGCCAGATTGGGTTTCAAGATAGTTTGGTGAGCAGTAGGGAGAGCAACGGGGTCTAGCGGTGTTCGCTCGGTCATCTAGAGAAGTGACACCATGGGGCCTAGTAATTATAATAGCTACAACTAAGTAGGCCATAGATGGATTACATGCATTATTGTGGGCATGGAGAGGGGGTCCAATAGATGTAGGCACCTCGATAGAGTATGATGCATGGTGGGCAACGCATAGGCCTATTCCTTTGACTGATCCAAATTAGCCAACTCTAGTGGTTCGATGAGGACATGGTCCTTGGGGTAGGAGATGTAGAGGGAGAGGGAGAGGTGATGGAGGGAGAAGAGGTAGTGGTCAAGGTGATGATGGAGGAGATGGAGGAGATGGTGGTAGGGGTAGGAGGCAGCGACGAAGACTATAGAGGGGGAGGAGTAGGTCACTTTCTCCTATCTAGGAGGAGGGAGAGGAGGAGGAGGGTAGACAAGAGGACATGTAAGATGTGGAGGCAGAGGGAGAGAGGCCCGAGGTAGAGAAGTTCGATGTGCTAGTAGGTGCGACTACTATGGATGTGGAGGAGGTAGGGCATGAGGAGCAGCTGGAGAAGGAGGAGATGGGTGAGGAGGAGTGGATCCTACATGACTTTATTGTAGTCTAAGAGAGACACAACCCTTATCAGGGCATAGTAGGTAGAGCAGAGGAGTCTAGACTTTATTGCCACTTGCAGTGGGGCTACAGTTGATATGGTCAGAGAGGTTGCCAAGATTGGGCACAAAGAGTAGTATTATAGGAAACTCTATGAGGAGGAAGTTCCACCAAAGTGGTAGGAACCTAGCACTTCAAAGGTTGTTATTAGTGGTCATTCTTGAAGCAGGCAGTCTTAGAAAAGATCTAGCTAGGGTGAGAGCAGGGACATGGGCTTTGGAGAGCATGGTAGCACTAGATAGACCCATTTTGACTCATATATTTTAACACTTGTATTTTGTATCCATTGAGTTTGCGAGCTCTATTTTTGGGATTCATTGAGATTCTATCCCATGACATCATTTTGAGATTATATATATGATGCATTTTTGGTGCGGACTATATGCCATGTGTTGTGTTATTATGCATGATGATTTATGATTTTTATGTGATGTTTCCTATGTTATGATTCCTATGATGATGCATTGTGTGTTACATGATGTATGCATGCATGATGGTATTTTATGATGAGATGTTGTTATTGATGACGTTATGATAATTTTCTATACATGCATGATGCCTAAATACTAATGGATGCATGCAATTTCATGATTATGATTATGAATGTAATGTTCTATGATTGTGGATGATGTTATTATGTTTTGGATTATGCTTTATGTTATGATTATGTCTATCATGTATTTATGTGAAGAAATGACATGTATGAGTTATGAAATGGAAATGCATCTATATGTTATGTTAATGCAAACAAAATTATGCAAATGATATGTAAATGGATTTCTGCAAATGTGGGATGTATAGCCTATGTGAAATGTACTAATGAAAATTTCTACATGGTCATGTATGCAATTGTGTTTTTGTGTGTCACAAGACATTGTCGGAGGGTGAAAGAAGAGGGACTGTTAGATGGAAGGGGATGGATGTTAGTGCAGAGAAGAAACCTTCAATATTTTAACAAAGTACAAATAGGTGTTGTATTAATCATCATTTGGTGGAATATTACAATGGACAATAAACACCATGATATGACATAAATCGATGGTGTGGAAGGTCATGCCATTGTGTAAAACAAATAGTCACAGACAAGGAGGATCATGACTCAT
Organism: Sequoia sempervirens; assembly: GCA_007258455.2. Taxonomy (NCBI): domain Eukaryota; kingdom Viridiplantae; phylum Streptophyta; class Pinopsida; order Cupressales; family Cupressaceae; genus Sequoia; species Sequoia sempervirens. Next base: position 13,966 of record VDFB02080786.1, on the reverse strand, counting down.
ATGAGGAGCCTAATTGCCCTAGTCTTTTTGTCACAACCAACAATAGATAGTCATCAGAAAGAAAGAAAAGTCATGAAATTTCGTTGCTCCTCTAAATCCTATACAAGACATCCTCAAGGTGGCTAGTATCATGAAAAAAAATGAAATGACAGATGCAACCATATTTAAAGACAGTGTTTTCCATATTTTTTTCCAAGAGTGTTTTTGGATGTCAAGATTATTAAAGTCGAGAAGTCAATGTTGACGAAGCCTAGTTTTTTGTCAGGTAGGCTAATGTTTGATAAATATCGAGAAGCCAAATTTAGAAAGGACACATATTGAATAGTGTCGATGTTGGGAGTGCTGATCCCCAATGTTGATAGGATCCCCAAAATGCCAACTGATAGTGTCAATGCTCAAGAAAGACATATCCTAAAGAAAAATAAGTGACAAGGGTCATTCCCCAAAAAGACATCATAAGAATGACCAATATTTGACAACTTGACATTGTTATTATAGTTTGACCAAGTTTGACTAGATGATCCAATTAACTGCGTGCCACATTTGAAGTGTCAATTTGGTTGAATTGTTTGTTGAATGGTCACCTAGATTTGTTTAAGATTTGTCTGATTTAGGGTGTTACAATGAGACAAAGACTAACTTGATAGACCTTAAGGGACTAGACCTAGGAGGCCTTGGGGGCTCATCGATGATGGCCTTGCTTATGTTATACACTCAGAGACCATGTAGTTTGATAGAGATTGGACTGGGATTCCCCTTTATTGAAAACTAACTGATGGGTTTTAACTTGACTTTATGGACCCTAAAAGATCAACCTAGGGGGGCCTTAGGGGAACATCGATGATGGCCTTGCCTACATAGAAAATGCAGAGACCTCATAGTTCGACTAATGCCATGATCAAGGATGACATATTTTAGTGACTGACATGACTGACTTGGAAAAGACCAAGTAACTTGCTTACTAGGCTCAAACAACCATCTGATATTAAAAAACTAAAATACAAACTTAGGTGGTCTCAGGGGTACATCAAATGATGACCTTGCCTACATAGCAAATGTGTAGAGACTGCGTGGTTCGACCATTCGAACTATGACTCAAATTTGACTGATTTTGACTCTGTTTTTGGGATTTTTGAAAGTTATTTGGATTTTTTTGTGTTTTTCATATTTTTTTGATTTTTTTGGATTTTTGACAATGTTCTGATTTTTTTGGCTTTTGTTGAATACTTGATTTTTTTGGCTTTTGTCGAATATTTTTTTGTTTTGGATTTTGGACATTTTGTCATATACAAGACCATGTGTGAGACCCACTACAATCAGGTGATAAGGGTGCTACCCCCCAATTAGGTCCAGGACTAACCAGGATGAATGAGACAGAATGGGACTTGCCCAGGATGAAAGGTGGATGATGTATGAGGAATGATGTCAACTATTGTCAGCCATGGAAAGAAATAGTAGGACTTTATGATGGATGTTGTGAGAATGTTAGAAGATTAGGTATTTATTATGGACAAAGGTAGATGGAGTGATAGTAGATGGTGAAGCAAAGACTATCTACGCATGGAGCCTGTTTGCCAGGTTTTCACCATGGTACTTATCCAAAGTACCACTGAAGTGGTTTTCATTATTGGATGAATTATTTCTCTTTATTGTTCTTGATATTTTCTGATTTCTTTTCTGTCACCAAGATGCCTGTTTGCTAGGTTTTCATCAAGGTAACAATTTTTACTATATTTTTCATTTTTTTTGTATTTTTTATAATTTTAGCATGGATCTCTAAAGCTATGTGTAGAACTTGTGTAGGTACAAGTTATTGATGGGTTCTGATAATTGTTCACCTTTGGGAGTAGATAATTGATAAGCACTAGAACCAAAGGATGTAGTGATGATGTATGGATCCAACCAATTAGGCTCAAACTTTTCAGGTTTCTCATGTTCAACTTGATTCTTCGAGTTCTGCATCAAGACCAAATTTCCAATGCCAAATCTTTGAACCATAACTCTTTTGTTGTAACTTCAACAAAGGCCATTCTAATATGCCTATAGGTGGGTCAAGGATTTTTTTTTGCATTCCTCTAATAGTTCCAGCTCATGCAACTAGGACAATTTGTATTGGGTATGTGCAGGATCATGATGGGCCAAAAAGTGGCAATATGATGGGTATGTGGCTGATGATTTTTTTTTACCCAAATTTGATGAAACAAAAAGGGTTCTTAAAGGAGATTCTCAACTTTCCACCAATATAAGTTATGCTTTACTTTGAAGTTAATAAGTAATTATTATTCATTTTCTATTCAAATTATGACTAAAGTCCTGATTGATAGGTTGATTGAAAAAAATCTATAGCTTTCAAACCATATTACATTTTTTGAATCCAAAAAATGCATCACATTCTATGCTTCGCATACTATAGGATTAAAAAATGAAAATTTGAATTTCATGAAGTTTTGACCAAGTTAAGGTGGTTAGACATACAAGTTTTTTATATTTTTTAAAAGTTGTAATAAAAAATCATAATTAATTATTTATTTGGAAAAATAGAAAAATATGCATCACATCGGGACATGAGTCCTCTACTGATATATAAAATATTATAAAAAATATTATCATTTTATTGTGGTTAGGGTGGTCAGACAGACACCTACTTACTTTTCCTTGAAATTTAAGTACTACTACATTGAAATTTTAAATTTTCACCAAATATATATATTTTTTTAAACAAACCTAGTAGTTTAGAAACTACATTAAATTTGCTATAGGTTCTATTCTTACATATTTTTGAAATAATAGAAAACTTATTCAAATTTTTACGTCAAGTTCCCTAACTCTATTTTTTCTAAAATTTTTGCCACTTAAGGGCTTGTTTTTTCCATGATGATCCTACACATACCCTATTCCTCATCATCAATCAATCCCTTCATGGAGACCCTTAAGGAAGGGACTTCAACGTCAATGGGATTAATAGATTTGGATCCAAAGAACAAGGCAAATGGAGTGGCACCCATAGGTGTGTGGGTGCTAGTGCAGTAAGCCCATAGAGCAAGGTTAAGTTGGAGATTCCATCACGACCAATATCATTGATAGTATTCTTAAGGATTTTTATTATTGTCTTGTTGGATGCCTCAGCTCGGTTGCTACCTTGTGGATAATATGGCGTGGAGAAATAATGTTGAATATGGAATCACTCACAAAGCTCAAAAACACCTTTGTTTTTAAAAGGATGAACATTGTATGTGATGATGGATTGGGGAACACCATACTGGCATATGATATAATTAAGAATAAATTTGGAAATTTGTTTACTAGTTATGTAAGTGATAGGAATGGCCTTAATCCATTTCATGAAATATTCAGTTGCAACAATAATGAATTTATGGCCGTTGGATGAAGTGGCATGAATCTGACCCATGAGGTTGAGTACCCATTATGCAAGGGGCCAAGGGGAAGTGATTGGTCATAGTTCTTATGTGGGTGCATGAATGAGGTCATTGTGTACCTGACATTGATGACACTTTTGCATAAACTAAAGAGCATCTCTCTCCATGGTTGGCTAGTAGTACCCAAGTCTCATGATTTTCTTGGCTAAGGTTGGGCCACTCAAATGGGATCCACATATACCCTCATGTACCTAATGTAAGGTTTTTTGTGCTTCATATGTGTTGAGACATCAAAGGAAGGTATTGTCAAATATGCATCTATATAGGTTGTCATTGATGATGGTATAGCGGGCAACTTTATGAATGAAGGACTTTTGTTGGTTATTGGAAAGGGCTGGTGGTAAAATTTGGGAATGTAAGTACTTGTATATGTTCTGATACAAAGGGGAATTAGGACCAACAAGTTCACAAACCATTTTAGACTTAGGAACGTCATAGGTAGGAACCAACAACTATTCCACTAAGAACTCAAATTGTGACAAATTATTAGGGATATCCAAGAGAGATCCAATTGTGGCCATATTGTCGGCTACTTTGTTTTTGTACTCAAGGAATCTTCTCAAAAGTGATCATATGTAAGTATGAAAGGAAACTATCCACCATGTGTTTGTAAGACATTAACTTCTCATCCTTGGTGTCATAATCGTCATTGACTTGGTTGATATCTAACAGAAAAACACCAAAAACTAGGAGTTCTTCAATTTTCCACTTAACTGCCATTCAGAGTCTTATCAACAATGCTTCATATTCGGTGACATTATTAGTGCATGGAAATATGATGCAGAATGATTTTGGAATAAAATCTCCTTGAGGTGTGATAAATAATATGTCTTCTCCTAAACCATGACTTGTATGGGACCCATCAAAATAAAATTTCCAAGGTAATCTAGGTCCTACATGAAATATAGATTCAACTAGAAATTAAGCTACTAATGGGTGTGTTAGCCTCCTACAATGATTCAATAACTAGGCCTCATAGCCATGACTCAAAGATTGAACATCTAACCTAAATAGCTATCTCAATCATCATGAAGGTGTATTTAAATTGTCAACCCAAGGATGTGAACTTGAAATGGGCCAACATAGTATGTGCACTAGGAATTCTTAAGTAGCCATTCCTAGTCTATAACTAAGAAACACAGTACTGAAAGTAAATTGGTTGAAAAGGAAATAAAGAAAATGTTGAACATCAACCAACAACTATGTTGAACAAAAATGCATAACAGGAATATAAGATTTGAGAAATAACTAGGAAACTACTCTATCTGATTTGGATGTAGGAACAAACATAGAATGGACTTCTAGTGGTTGTAGGAATAGTCGATGCCAAATTTCAAACTAAGTACATAACAAGAAATTATATCTAAACTAACTACTCTAAAGAACGGGTTACTCACCAAGTGGTCCCCCTTAGATGAGTATCCCCTAAAACTAATACAAACTCAAATGCTTAAACTCAAACTACCATCTCATTCATTGAAAAATGTATAAACAAAGTAGTAGCATAGTTGTATTGAAAAGTGGATAATTCTTAATACATCCTCAATATCATCTAACAACAACAATCAAGAACTAAGAACCTCCAGAATCTCAGAACCTAGAATCCAACATCTTCTTTTAGCATCCTCAAGAAGAAGATTCAAATCCTTATTTATACAACTAGCTAAATACAAAAGTCGACTCCCACTAATTAAGAGGATGCCATTTAGGGAAAATGTAGAAAAGAGTGGAAAAGTGGTTACATTTATAGGGAATCCAGTCATAAATGCATTCCAAAACATGGATTTAGTGTTGCAATAACACCTGCAATTACTCAATGCCATAAATACAAGGTGGTTACAATTGATTGTTGTGGGGAATCCACTGTCGTCGTCCTTCAATTAACTCCTTTGAATGATTTCCCTGCATGATCATCTGACGGTTTCCTTTCTCAACTTAGCATCCACAAATTGTGTCCTGTATAGCAATGTTAGTAAGCATAATAATTGCACATCCACAATCACCTTAAAGAACATTCATCAACCATATGCAAAATAAACATAGATATTCCACATAATATGTCAATGTCATTAAAACTTCAGAGAGATAGGGTTAAACCCAATGTCAATGGTTTGAGGGAAACATTATGCAAATATTAACACTTGACTACTAAAGTTCATGACATTGCTAGCAAATAGACTATAGATTCTACCCAAAATTTGACCAAAAACTAGGCTCATCATTCCCCCCCAACCTAACATCTTTCTAGTCCTCCAACAATGGAAGGGCTATTCTTTTGTTTGGTCAAAACTTTGAAGTTTGCAACTGCAAGTTGGCCAACATCTGTCTTAGCAAAGCGTGAGTCTGGATCCAAATAAAATCCTCCCAATCTATCAAATATAATCCATCTTTTCCTTTTTGTAGCAATATCATATTGGTAGAATCTATAGTTCGATATTGGCCATATGAGAATGGGTGGCTAGGAAGTCATGGGAAGTCAAAATCTGCCCTTTGTTCTACCAATTTGGATATACCTATCAATTTGCTTCAATGTTGTAGCATAATTGTGAATAGAATGGGGGTCAACTTGTTTTAACTCATTTGTTAAACTATTCCATCGTTGGGCTAGGTATCCTCTTACAAGCTCCTCTTTTGCTGTTGCTTTGACCTTATATTCAGTGTAGACAACTTTAATCCAGGGCATGATTATGTTACCATAGCTTGGTCTGAGAAGCATCCTAAGCCATTCTCTGCGAATATCCCTTGGTTGGCTTGACTTAGCCCTAATGGCTAAGGGAATGTTAGATTCCATTTTCTTATAAGCATTTTTTTGCTCACCCCAATTAATCTTGTTTTGGACCCAAGACATAAATGCTCACAGCTGAATATCCCCAACATATAGCAACGGGTTCCAATCATGATCCTACATGACAAGATAATTGTGTAAATAGAATTCATATAATAAAATTTTCATCTCAGGGGAAGCAATCTTGAAAGCATTGAAAAAATTGGTAGGAGTTTCAATGGAAGGTTTTAAATCTAAAATAATTTTTGACAACTTGAAAGAGAGATATTTCTCTTTCAAGTGTAGGGCATAAACCCTTGGAGGAGCTCTGTATTCTAAAATTTGTGGCACCAGGGTCACAATGTCATCTACTTTCTTCTTTAAAGTAGCAATCTCCTCATTTTTCTCCTCAATAACCTCATCCCTCTCTTGGATTTCCTTTTTCAGTCTCTTCTCTTGTTTCCATTCTTCCTCCTTCCTTTCTATTTCTTTCTATAAATATAAAATTGATGCATGAACCCTAAAATCAGGGGTATTATGAATTCCTACCAGTGTCTTTGTTGATGTCTTCTCTCCATATAGTACTATCTGCATGCACTCAGGTTGTCAAGTTGTCTTTGGTTGTAGGGGTACTATTTCTTCGCCCTGTTCTTGCTGTAGGACCTCTTGTTCCTATTCCAAGTTTTCCTCTGGCTCTTGTTGTGCTTCTTGTTGTGGCTGCAGGAACTTCTACTCATGTTCTTGATTTTTCTATAGGAACCCCTACTTAGCCTCAAACTCTTCTATGATATTAGCAAGGTCTGCTAGTGTTATGTTTGCTTCTCTCATAAATATATCCTCTTCTTTTTCTTCAACATGCTCTTGTTCCATTGGAGCTTCAATGTCCCCATGTGATGTTTCACCATGCCCAAGGATTTCTTGTGAAGGCATACAAAAATTTGGCCTAGCCAGTTTTGACTTCCTAGGGGTGCTCTTACATTTTCCCTTGGCTATAGGATGAATAGGGTCAACCTTTCTCTTCCTAGCACTCGACACCTCTTTCTCTACAGGATGTGTTGGGATTTTTATTTTTCTTTTCTTGTTTTATCCTCTTTCCTCTATGCTCTAGTTCTCATTAGGGTTTGTAGGGGGACATCATCATCAAAATTAGATGAAGCTTTTTTTGAATTCTCTATTTCAAAGGAACTAATGTTTATGGCTTCTTCTGCTAGTGCTAGAGGATTCATACTAGAACTAGCACCAAAAGTTGAAATACCAGGGGTGGCTTCAGCTATGCTTAATCTTCTACTAGACCTACAAGATTGAGGTATAGCCCTAGGTGGAAAATGCTCAACATTGAAAAAATATTCCTGATTATAATTTTGACCAACTTTGATAAACTCTTCCCAGGTCATTCTAGATACATCATGCAAAGATTTCTTAACCAATAATTTTATCAAGAAATGGTGGGAGACAGAGTTGTCCCTACCTTTTTGTGTTTTGGCTGCCATGATGGAGAGAAGACTATACAAAACATTGGTCATGTTCATCCTTCTTTTGTGCCTCATGTGGCTCAAGAGCTTGAAATGCATCGAATACAGGTTTGACAAACGCCCTTCACAGGTGATATACCTTATAATGTAGATAGCTACCTGATTCCATGGTTTAGGTAGAGACATTCTTTTTGCACCCTACTTGTCAATGATAATTGGCAGGTCGCCATGTACTATGAATTCTACTTTGGTCAACCTAGCATCCCTAGATGCAAGGTAATTCTTGCCATCAACTGGTAACCCTGAAACCTCAACATTTCTCTCCTTAGTTGCCACAAATTCTAACCCTTTTACTGTGGATTTTCCTTCAGAGAATGTTTGAGTGAATTTGAGTGCAATGCCTTTGTCAAAACCATCTAGCTTCATGAAATAATCAAACCATCCAAAGTGTTGAAATTCTGCCAAGCATTATACGTATTGCAAAAAAACGTCATGAACAGAGGGATCATTCCAAATTAAGACACCTCCCATTGTCTAAAATCACTGTTACTCTGCAAAATTTCCATCCTTTGCAATTTTTGTCTGAAATCCAACACGTTCTTGCTAAATTTTCACTGCTAGTGTTGACTAAATTCCCTTCTTTATCTCTATTTTTACCATTTATTGCTTATAACTCAATACTACAAGAAGATAATTATGGAAACAAAAGGGTTATAAATGAGAGTGATAATGGAAAGAATTGGTAGCTTAGTTAACGTCACCTCACACATGCGAGCCAGATTTTCAAATTGGCTCATTTAAATTTTCTGATGTAGCCAAATTATGATTTGACATGTAGGCAGTATATTTGCATTTTTTTTATTGCCCCTAACCTAAATTTGGACATGTGTCCACACATGAGAGAAGGGAGTGGTGATTTGACAAGAAGTAATGACATATTATGTAATCACCTATAGTAACGTTCTATGATTAAATAAATGTACTTAAAAGTTAATTAAGAGATGAGAATTATTGCATACATACTTGAACATGCGAAATATGTGTTGCTAAGATTGTGGAGAGAAAGTACCATTTTGCATTTTTTCAAAATAATTGAGCAATTAATGAAGGTGACGTGAAGTGAAGTGAGGCAAAATGAAATGATGGAAGAGAGTGAAAGGTGACACAGATGGATGGATGGGAAAATGGGTGAAGAAATGAATTTCCACTAAAGTGGGAATATTTATTATGGAAAGTATGTATGTTAATTTAGCCAAAAGGTGGGACGCTAGGTCAACCACTTTTAGCTGTAGGAAGCTCATGAGATGAACACAGGGTGAATTGTTGTAGGGGCTCTTTTTTAGAAGTTGGATCATGATATAATTTGAGATGATGACCATTGAAAAGTAACTTGGGTCTGATAGGGTCAATGGTTGTGAGCTAAAAAACTCCATTAGGAAATACCTCAACAACTTCACACAGTCCTAGCCACCTTGTCTATAGTTTTTCTGCAAGTGAGTCCAAAAATTGATCAATGAGAGGCAAAGGAAAATGATCCTTCTTAGTGGCAGCATTAAATTCCCTATAATCAACACAAAATCGCCATCTTCCTCCCTTCTTCGAAACGATCACTAATGGAGACACCCATTGGCTGTCTAAACTAGGATAGATAAATTCATCATCTAACAATTTTTGCAGTTCCATTTTAACAATTTCTCTCAATGTAGGGTTGATTCTTCATTGAGGTTGCCCTATTGTTTGACAATCATCTCTAATGTAGATCTTATGAGTGCAGAGCTCAGGATCCAGTCCCTTCACATCATGATAGTCCCATGCAAATACATGCTGAGGAGGCTTCAATAAGTTTGTTATTGTAGGAACAATGTCTATAGGAACAATGGTTGTAGGAATAACATCTGCAGGAAGAATGTATGTAGGAATAGTGGTTGTAGGAAGAATAGGAAAAAGTGTCATTATAGAAGTAGAAGATGATGCTTCCTCCACTTCATGATGGTTCTTAATTATACTAAATAACACTTCATCTTCATGTTGAAACTATCAGAAAGGAATTCTATCTAACATCATGGGATGGGCCACTAAGTTAATTTCCTCAGCCTCTTCACCAACTTGTGGCCATGCAGGATCTTCTTCATTATGGGTTGGCTGATCAAGAAGATAAAGAACAAGATTTTTAGTATTCCTACCATTAGAAATAGTCACATCACCTGGTCAAAACCTAATATAAGCATTTGTTGTTGCTAACCATGGCCCTCAAAGAATGATAAGATATCCTTTTAGGGTGGCCTTAGGAGAGAGAGTCACGAAATCTAGTGGATACTCCCAAGAGTCTATAATTAGCACAAGTTCCTCTATTATGCCATCAAGCTTAATAGTAGAGCTATTAGCGAGTTGTAGGACAGTAGGAGTAAATCTCATGCTTGCAACATTTAGTTGCTACATGATGTCCTTAGCTCCCACATTGATTGTTGCCCCCAAATACATCAGGGCACTCTTTACTTGGATTTCGTTGATAACAACTGCTATCATAGGACTGCCTAGGTCATTATACTTGGGAATAGTCACTTTTCCCAACATGATATTAGTGAGTTGTCCCATCACATGGACTGTAGTCAGGTCTCTCTTCTTCCTACCTAGCTTCTTGGGGCAAGCTTCCTTGATTGCTTTGTTGTAGATTGGAACATTTCTTATGGCTTAAAAGAGGGGTATCTGAATACATATATGCTTTAGCTAATCTAAGATGTCAAAATTTGTATCTTCTTTGTCTCCTTATGCTTGACAACTTCCAATTCTTGAGGAAATGGTAGGTCTTGTGTAGTCTTCCTGGTTGGAACTGGTTCAGGATTTTTAGGTATAGTTGGTTGAACAGTGTCATTCAAAGGTTCCTCTTTCTCTTCCATAGGTAGCTCAATGATGGTGGGTGTGGAAGGAGTTGGTAGGATGTCACTTACACTCACAACATATGCAGGGAATTGATTTGAATCAACAAAATGCACTAGTTGATGTTGTGGTGTGTTATTTGGGTTGGGTGTGGGTTGATCTAGTAGCTAAGTAGGTTTGGGTGCATTGGAGCTTGAATTAGTAGGTGGAGGCATTATATAAGGTTGTTGGGATTGAGAAGATGGCTGCATGCAACTGGTTGTTTGGTCTAGCCTAGAAAAAGATAGTAGATCTAGTAGCATACCTTGTCTTGGAACCCAAGGTTTCCTTTGTGCAACAAAGTAGACTTGATCTTCCTCAATCTGAATTGGTTTGAACTCAGATGGAATCTTCCTATCAATGTTAGCTACCATCTTGCATCTACAATCCTTCTTCTTTTTTCTGCAATGAAGGAAGTATCCTATCAACGTTGCCTCTGCCTCCTCATGTGTGTCTTTGGCCTAAAGTGTATCCAGCTGAGTAGCTGGATCATTTGTAATATCCTGCTTGAATTCTACCAACAAATTAGTAATATCCATCCTTGAAATCCCATTGGTAGATGACTTACCCACCGAAGATTGGTAAGTTCTCTCTTTCTTTGAAGCTACTCTGGAATTGTTTTGACATATTTTCTTGATATCTTCCCAAGGAACTTGAGTGATATCTCCTCCTTCTATCAGGTCTAAAGCATCAGTGTAACTCTCATTGATTCCTTTTAAGAAAATAAGCTTTTGTGATTCTTCATTGGGTGTATGGTGTGGAGATTTTTTCAAGCAAAATAGAAACCTTGAAATGTAATCTTCTAGGCTCTCCTCTTCCTTTTGCTACATCCTAAGGAGATCACCTCCTTTCATATCACTACCCCAACAATATTCCTTGTATTTTCCAAGGAACTTTGTCTTCATTTCCTCCCAAGTCTCCATTGTGTCTCTTCTTAGACTCATAAACCATCTTAGTGCAACTTCTTTTAGAGTGGTCGAAAATAGCTTAAGTCTAGGCTCATCAGTGGAATAGTCATAACTCTAATAGAGCATGTCAAACTCAAAAAATAAGGTATCACCCATGTCTTCTTGATGGATTCTACGGGAAAAAGGGTTTATCAATCTAGTTTTGATCTTTAGTGGAGGCTTCAAAACTTAGTCAAATCAGGATATGCATTTGAAAAGGGAAATGCTTCCTCTTTCTTCTTATTTTCTAGGTAGATTTGGAAGCTCAACTAGTTGAAATGGATCAGGATCACTCCTTTATGCATATGGTATCAACTCAACATCAAGTAACTCACACAAAGAATGAGAAAAAGAATATCAAATCATTACTTATCTAAGTAAGGGGGTATTCTAAGAACAACTCAAGAGAAGTGTTGTGGCAGAGAAACTATCAATGACTCCAAAGGACTTCCTAGCTTGACACCATCCCCCGACAATGGCGCCAAAAAATGTCAGCCTCCTACAATGATTCAATAACTAGGCCTCATAGCCATGACTCAGAGATTAGACATCTAACCTGAATAGCTATCTCAATCATCATGAAGGCACATTTAAATTTTCAACCCAGGGAAGTGAACTTGAAATGGGCTAGCACAGTATGTGCACTAGGAACTCTTAAGTAGCCATTCCTAGTCTATAACTAAGAAACACAATACTGAAAGTAAATTTCTTGAAAAGGAAATAAAGTAAATGCTGAACATCAACCAACAACTATGTTGAACATAAATTCCTAACAAGAATAAAATATTTGAGCAACAAAAATGAAACTACTCTCTGATTTGGCCGCAGGAATAGACACAAAATGGACTTCTAGTGGCTATAGGAACAGTCGATGCTAGATTTCAAACTAAGCACAAAACAAGAAATAATATCTAAACTAACTACTCTAAATAATGGGTTACTCACTAAGTGGGCCCCCTTGGATGAGTATCCCCTAAAACTAATACAAACTCAAATGCTTAAACTTAGACTATCATCTCATTCATTGAAAAATGTATAAATAGAGTAGCAACATGGTTGTATTGAAAAGTGGATAATGCTTAACACATCCTCAATATAATCTAATAACAACAATCAAGAACTAAGAACCTCCAGAGTCTCAGAACCTAGAATCCAACATCTTCTTTTAGCATCCTCAAGAAGAAGATTCAAATCCTTATTTATACAACCACCTAAATAGGGTGGTCAACTCCCACTAACTGAGAGGACGCCATTTAGGGAAAACACAAAAAATAGTGGTAGAGCAGTTACATTTGTAGGGAATCTAGTCAGACATGTATGCCCAAATGTGGACTCAACACTGCAGTAACACTCGTAATTGCTCAATTCCATAAATACAAGGTAGTTACAATTGAACATCATGGGGAATCCACTATCATCATACTTCAATTGACTCCTTTGAATGATTCCCCTGCATGATCATCTGATGGTTTCCTTTCTCAACTTAGCATCCAAAAATTGTGTTCTACATAGCCATGCCATTACGCATAATAATTGCACATCCACAATCACCTTAAAGAACATTCATCACCCATATGCAAAATCAACATAGATAATCCACATAATATGTCAATGTCATTAAAAATTAACAGAGGTAGGGTTAAACCAAATGTCAATGGTTTGAAGGAAACATTATGAAAATATTAACACTTGACTACTAAAGTTCATGAAACTGCTATCAAATGGACTATAGATTCTACCCAAAATTTGACCAAAAACTAGGCTCATTAGGGTGATCATCTTTTGTGGGCGCATCAAAAAGTTGATCTGGTATGACCTATCCTTTTATTGCTTTGCATTCCACATACTGTATGTCATATTCGCTAAGTATCTTGACACATTTTTTCAATTGTCCTATTAATCCTACCTGACTGAGAAGGCACTTCAATGGATCTATCTTAGCCACTAATTTATTTTATGGTTCAACATATAATATCTTAATTTTTGAGTAGAAAATAATACTGTGAGGCATGCATGTTCAATGGAAGTATAGTTGAGTTCATACCTAACCAAAGTGCAACTGATGTAATATATTTCTTTCATTTTCCTCATGGTCGTTCTATGTGAGTAATGCCACCAATGTGGAAGTGGTTGCAGAAATATACAATATCAAAGGTTTCCCATCAATAGGTGCATTAGGACTAGCAGTGTCAGAAGATAGTCTTTGATTTGTTGAAAAGTAGCTTGAAACTTGTCTGTCCAAACAAAGGGGATTCCCTTGCATAACATATATTTGAATGGTTGACATTTATTAGCCAACTACACAATGAAATTTCTGATGGACTGCAATCTTCCTTGTAATGTTCTAAGCTCACTGATTCCTTTTGGTGGAGGCATATCTAAGATTGCTTTTCCCTTAGCTGGGTCAACCTCAATGCCCTGGTGAGAAAC
>VDFB02080785.1:46109-93840 GCA_007258455.2 Sequoia sempervirens | reverse complement strand
AAGAAGGCGACTGAAAATGTTAAAGAATGTATGCATACAGTCAAGGAAAGTGTCAGAGAATTGAAGAAGCATATTATTATTTTTGGACAGCGTCAGAGTGCCAGAAGACGGAGTAATTGATGAGTTCTTGGTCGAAGTGTTAGACCGAGTTGACATGGAGTGATACGCGGTTGGAACACGCAGTTAGTTTAGAGGTTGAGTCATGAGCAGCAGTTAACTCGACTTTCAGTCTTGAGTTTACTTGCTGACTTAACACATGCTTATCTCATTCTTGGAATTATCATTACAGGAGTTAGGGTTAGGGTTTCCAGTTAACTGAAGGTAGTGTCCAGTTAACTTTGCTTTAAATAAGGGCGTGCATGCTTGCACATGGTCCATTTAGGTTAAATGTACCAGTTAACTGATAGTAGCTTTCCAGTTAACTGTATAGTTTACTTCATTAGGGTTTAATAATTAATCTTGCATGCATTTGCGAGACTGTAGTTAACACAAGGTGATTTTAGGGTTCCCTACACCTTGATGTATATAAATAAGAGCTTTGGCTCATTTGTAATTAACTTTTGGCTTGAGAGAGAAATATATGCTGCGCCTACCTTGCCCTCAATATTGCTCTTTTGGTATTTGTTCATGTGTCTTCACTATTATGATGAATTGTTATGCCACATAGGGTTTCATGCAATTGTAATGGTGGATTCTTTATGTCTTGTGAATCTTTTATCATTTCAATCAAGTGTTATGCCACATAGGGTTTCGTGAGATTGTGATGATAAAATCGTTTTGTGAAGTCTTTACTACTTTCCATCAAGTGTTATGCCACATAGGGTTCCATAAGATTGGCGTGGTAAATTCCTCCCATAGTTAGATCTGTTTGAACATATTTACCATTGAGGTCAATTGTTATGCCACATAGGGTTTCAAGAGATTGAGATGATAAATCTGTTTTGTGTATCTTTACCATTGTGATCAATCGTTATGCCACATAGGGTTTCGTGAGATTGTAATGATAAAGGCTGTTTTGTGAAGTTTTACTATTTTGATCAAGTGTTATGCCACACAGGGTTTCATAAGATCATCTTGGTGAATTCTTAAATCTGTTTTGTGCCCAATAAACTTGTTTAGATTGAGATGATAGTTGCGCCACCTTGCCTTCAAGTAGAGAGTCTAAACTCGTTTATCGTCCAAATAGTCAATCCACCACTCCGTTTCCTCATGCTCTGCATTTTCTTGAGAGTGGACCGATTTAAAGTAGTTAGCTTTGTTGTAGTTAACAATCTGTGAAACCAGAAAATCCTTAGCTGCAACGTTCTTGGTTTTCTTAACCTTGTGCCTCTTCCAGCTGAGAACAAAAAGATAGGACTTAGATTACTTTTCTTTCATGCATTCCAGCACAACGAGGGAGCTTCCCCTCCTAATTTGAAGAGCACTCTACAAGTAGTGTACATAGCTGTCCTGCACAAACCTGCACTCCAGGTGTTAGATTTTGACGCCAACACAAACAAAGAATACTTATCTCTAAATATTTTGATGGATGCAGTTACTGGACACTGTATGATACACTGCCTTTGCGCTCAGATTAGTCCACGACCTTCACTGCTTGAACACAGGCCCTTGGCAAGGTTAAATTTGAACATGGTCTTTGACTGTTCAAATTTACGATGCACTCTGTTTCCTGCTGCACCCCACCAAATTATGAAACAAGTGCAACACGCTTACTAGCAACACATGATGAATGAAGGTGACACCAAATGATCTCATCCACTGGATCACAATTCAAGAGAAAGGCAACATGATATTTACTATACACGACGTCAGATCTGCACAACTCAACAGACTGACTTTCAACTTCAAAAGAAGAAAAAAAAAAATAAAAAAATTTAAGGATACACAAAAGAATACTTATCTAGTAATTTGTCCAACAATGGCGAACTGAACTTTTGTCTGAGAGCCCATTTAGGATTCACAAAATGCCAGATGATGACAGATTGTAATGTGCACCTTCAATCTTTCTGGGGCTTAATCCAATCATCATCGTGTCCTAGCATCAATTGCTTTCACACGACAGTTCAACTCGTTATTCTTTTATGAGAAAACATGACACTTAACTCTCCCTATCTTTTAGATAAGAACAAATATCTTGACTTTTCTTGCATCTAATGCAGGAGAATGCGCAATTGGTTGAGACACGATAGGATCAGGTGCAGCATCGATGAGATGACCTAACAAATACCTTAGAGAGTGAGATGAGCTAGCCTGGTGATTATAGATCTTTCTTTGTGGATGAAGACCCGCTCGATGCTCAGGCAGAATATAGAAGACGTCTAAGATTGAACCACTTTCCATTTGACTTAAATCATCTGTTCGAGCTACTCTCTTTGCCACGTTGTCAATACCTTTAGAAGATCGTTCAGTGCCATGCCATCATTGTAATTCCTGTCGCTTGAAGATAACTGGATCATATTAGTATCCTATTAGATACCGATTATGTTAACCATAGGATGCAGCGATGGATATCCATATGAGCACCGCCGATGTTAGACTTTATCAGTCCAACCCCTATCCAAGGTGTCACCTTTATATGGAGTCGGGCTCTAGCAGTTAGGAGGGGAGTCGAGCTCTAGCATTATTTCTTGATTTCCTTTGCCGCTCTGGCGTCATTTCCAAAACACTGTTGGGGATTGCCTAGAGAAATGTCGACAGTCAAGGATTTGTTCGGGACTTTGACATATACATGCTGATCACATAGCATCTTTAATGGGAACCTTGACCAATTCTGCTCCTGAAGCCTCCACCTGACTTGATCTTTTAGATGGCTCCCGAATATAAGTTATCGGCTCTAAGCCGTCACTTTCCTCCTAACTCGTCACTGCCAGTATAAGAGGCAACTTGCAAATTCCCACGGTTTTTCAGATTGCAATGATGACACAAAATAGCAAGGAAAGAGAATATCACTGTAATACAAAATCTGATTTAAGATCTTTTTCAAACCTGGCTTTGATACCATGTTAGTTTTATGATCAAATTAGAGTACTGAAAATTAATTCAAAATCAGACACAATAACACAGCAGATACCCTGGGAAAACCCTCCTCTTGAGGGAGAAAATCCCAGCAACAATATATCACTTATATATTGAATCAACAATAGAGTCTCTTTTACAATAGAGGCCGATATGAAGGCCTATAACATGCACCACAATCTGATGCAATATAATAACAAGATGAGACAATCTGATAATGATAATCTCAGCCAACAATAATATCGATTTTCTCTTGATGATGAACTCGATCTGCCTTGTAGAGAACTCGCACTAAGAATGAATGGATGAAGTATATCGAATGAACTGAATTGAATACCAAACAAGGAAGTTCCATTGAGCATATATACACCACGAATGGAAGAGTCATGTCTTTCCAAAAGCAAGTCGGCCTTTATCAAGAATCGTGCCTCCTTCATGAGATCGCGTCACTTCAAGGTCGGCCTTGATAACAAATGTAACTCTTTATTATTCGTGCCTCTTCACTAATCATAATGTCGGCTTTAACAAACAAATAGCACCTCCAATAAATCTTGCCTCTTCGAGAATTGATGTCTCTATAAATTAAATAGCCTTGGGCTATTATTTAATTTATCATCATTAAGTAAAGGATATTGGCTGGAAGTAATGACTGACGCTGTACATGAACATCAACAATGTTTAACAACATAACAAGAATAAATTTTCAACTAGACTACTGATAACAAATGTAGATTGTAGTGAAGGTTATATTATAAATTTTGCAATGATACTAAAAGAAATTTCAAAATGCCTAGTGATTATGTCCTAATGCTAAATAACATGGCATAAATCACACAATAATGGAAACTTCAAAATGTTGAAGCATATATCGATAATTATAACTCAAGTTAGTCTTTCATTCCTTTGAAAAAATTACAAGGCAACAACCTCCACAACTGATACAACTCACAGCTGCACGGAAATTCACTGTACTTAGTATATTACACTTTTTCTATTAAGCTCCTATCTTTATACTAATTTAGCTAAAAAGTTAAATCTTTCAAAAATCAGCTTTACTTACAAAAGCATCCTTATCACTTATAAGGATGAGATGGAAGATAAATCTAAATGTTTATCTACACTTTATTTAGACTTATTTAGCTAAATAAAAGACTTTCACTTTAATCCTCAAAAGTGAAATACAAAATAGAATAACTTGAACCACTTGAACCTTTCCGCATATTCACACTGAACTTGTGTGGAAGTTTTTATCCGAGCAAAAAGCTCAACACTTCTAGTCCTACTTTGACACCTCTACGTGGTTTGTGAGTTCTCAACATTTTGATCTTTCCAAGCTGTTGGCTAGCTCCATTTATTTGCTCTTGCGACTAGTCTCTTAGAGTCAATTTAGTCCACATGACATCATATTATAGATTTTCTTTTGGAGGCCATAACATTTTTTCTCATACTCCATTTGATTGCGTTCTTTAATTGTTAGAAATGTATTTTGAAGCCTTATACATTAAAAACATGGCATTTCTTGTATCCAGTGCTATTGCAATTGCCATGTAGATAGTCCACCTTGTGGATGCCATGACTTTCTCATCGGGACAACAAAGTACTTTGTTAAAGTCCCAAATGGCGATTGTGCAACTGCTGTGGTTGGTTTGTTTATTTTGTGGCAGTTTCAGAAATGCAATGGTGGTTTTGCCATGTTTGATTGTAGGAGAAATGAAGGATTAAGAATGGATGATGAAGAGTCCCACATATTTTTTGTACTTGATTTTCCCTTTAAAGACTGAAAATTTTCCCAGCAAGCTCCATATTCTCTCAAGTTGATTAGTAATGATGTGTTAGAAGCCTTAAGGAATAAAGAAATGCAGTTGAAAGTCTATTCTCTGCTGTTTGTGAGCACATAGCACCATTTTTCTGTTTCAATGCTTTCATAGCGAGTTTACCAACCACTTTTGTTAGATTAACTACTGGTTGGAGTGTAGTCTACACATGTGGTTCTCTTCACAATGGATATGGAATATTGCTCTCCAAGAGGTCACCTTCTGATGACTTTGTCTATCAAATTCATCACATTCCATCTTGCTGTGCCATGGTAATGGCGGGTATGTCATGACTCATGATTATTTGTTTCTTTCGTCGCACATTGTTTTTAGATTAATTTTAGAGCAGATTGACTGTTATTTTATTTCTAGCATGTATATCAGCTGCTCTCTTTTTGCTTTGTTTATATGCCTGAGGATTTGAGAGGCTCATGTGTTGCTTGTCCATATGAATCATCTCAAACCGTTCACCATCCCTATACTATCATCTAGGGTACATTTGTCCTTTGTTAGTTTCTCTTTAAGTTTCTTCCCTAGGTTAGAAGTGATCGTGGGAAGTCACCTTCTGAGGACTTTGTTTATCAAATTCATCACATTCCATCGTGCTGTGCCATGGTAATGGTGGGTATGTCATGATTATTTATTTCTTTTGTTGCACATTGTTTTTAGATTAATTTTAGAGCAGATTGGTAGTAGTTTGCTTGACTGTTATTTTATTTCTAGCATGTATATCAGCTGCTCTCTTTTTGCTTTGTTTATATGCCTAAGGTTTTGAGAGGTTCATGTGATGCTTGTACATATGAATCACCTCAAGCTGTTCACCATCCTTATACTATCATCTAGGGTACATTTGTCCTTTGCTAGCTCCTCTTTAAGTTTCTTTCCTAGGTTAGAAGTGATCATAGGAGGTTCGGGCAACATTTCCACCTATTGGTTGTCATTTACTCCCATAAAAAATCTAACATTAGACATTTTTATACATTCTCAAAGAGTTTCTACTTGCTTGTTTGTCTCATTTCTTCTTGCTACATGATTGCATACAAACTGCTTGACAAAATTCCTTTACTCTTAAATTCAATTGTGCTATGATTTGTGCAAGTGTGCTAGTATTCTTTTTGTGACAACCAAACCCGTACGTCAAATTTAAAACTTTTGAATTTAACCACAATAAGTAAAAACAATGCCTTTCCAATAAAATTTTTCTTTTCAATTTCATAAACATGATATATCATTTTGCAACTTTAACTATTTCTTTCCAAAAGAAACTACAAAGTAAAGAAGAATAAGATACATACATAGCTCGTAAGCTTTTGGCACAAATAGAAGTAAGAAGGTCCAGGAGTCCAACCTGTCAAATCTTGGATCATCAGCCGATTGTTGAGGAGGAGAAACATCACTTTGGCATTTTTCCGCCAACCACGGACTTATAATGCGGTCCCCCGCACGATCATTTTACAATGAACGGCCCTCCCTTCGAAGAAGAGATTGGTGGGGTATCCTTTAACGATTACCAACTGGGCATAGTGTTGTGTTCCTACATATCTAGGTTCTGTGCATATGGCAACTCTTGAACTAGTATGTATTTCGGGATCACGGTGAACTGACAGTGTAGTACCGCAACTAAGTGTAAGTTGTTCCTAACACTACTTTGGCCAAAGTGTTTACATTCAAACAAGAACGTAGGTCATCTATCACATGCACTAGCCAGGGTCAATTTGACTTGAGGCTTCCTTACTCTACGCGTAGGTTGGTCTATTCGGGGTAGTCCATACCCTAGACGTCCTACATCAAGCTAATTACTAGAAAGGAGGACAGCTTAACAAGTACTCACAACTATCTCCCTTATACTGGACATCTTCATCCTAGGAGCTTCATTAACTTGACTAGGTTAATCTACAAACTTGTTGTGATCGGTATCTTATTAAACCCCCTCAATTCTTTCCCTAGTATTTAATAGTTATACGAAATCATATACTCCTTAAATGGAGTTCATAGCAAGTAAAGCAATTTATTCCTTACTGCAACTATGTACCTAGTGTAAATTGTTCACTAATGCAAGCAAGAGCTAATAGTAGTAAACATGCAATACCCTTCCTATATTACACATTACTCCTTGTTTAAAGAACCAACAACAATTCCTAAACTATGCATCATTTTATTCTTTCAGAAATTCGTTCCAAAGTATAATGAATAGAACAACCAATACTTCCTATCCTTTTACAATCAGATGATATGAAATCAGACTTTTATTTGGGAACTCTTCTAAAGTATAAAAGAAGAATAGCAGAATTGTATTTAGAATAGGGTTCAAGAGTGTGAAGAAGATTAGCATGCCTGGTAATGCTTTCCACAGATGCTGAACTAGTGTGAGAATGCTACACTTTTAGCCTCCAGCCAAAAGACTTCCAGCCACCTCTGTTTCTGATATTGAACTCTTAACACAGCTGAAGATAATCTTAGTCCCTTACTATTACTCTCAGAAATGGTGAATGACAGGAATGAATCACTGTCAATGCAAATTAAACTCTCAGAATTTGATGAATGCTCTCACAGCAGAAATAGAATTCACTCACAGCTAATGATGAACACTCAGAAAATACTTAGAAATCTCTAGATAAAGAGAAAACTCGATTTCCAAATTCGTGTGCAATAGAATGAGCTGAGCGGCTCTTATATAGGCTTCCAGCTTCAACCAATTCCCTCTTTTAAAGGCGTCCAAGCTGCCAGCAGGGTTTTTGAATGATTCAATCCTGAAATGTGGCGCCCTTAGAGAAGATTCGACCTCATTTTTGTGACAGCAGATGATGAATGATTCAACTTGCACATGATAAAATCCCGAAATGTGACACCTATAGGAAATGGCGCGATTCAATAGGTAAAGATAAATGATGATAAATGCAGAGAAAAAGTTCCTTGTTCCATGGTGTCCACACTTCCTACTTCTTAGGCTGTAGTCGACACCATTCAAGCAACTCTTCATTGCTGGTCTATGTTGTGCGCTTCTACAGGCGCGTTTCATTTTTCACGGGAAAATCTTCATTTCCTTTTTATTTTCTTTTCCTATAGTTTCCATATAGTTTGAATTGAAATATTATAAGCATGGCGTGATTTGCCAAGGTCTTTCGATTCATTTAAAAAAACATAATATTTTAATTCATGAAGTAAATCGATTTCTATAGTTTCAAGGAAATATTTAACTTCGGCAAAATAATATCTCTCTTTTCCAAATTTCGATTTCCACTTTATACTTTATATTATTCAAATAAAGTGCCATTTGAAACTTTATCGATTTCCAATACTTTATTACAAAAACTATTATATATTTAATTTATTATATTTAATATATATATGATATAGTTTTATTTTACATAATTATATATTTATGTATATATATTTAAATTTAATAATTTAAATAAACTTATATACATATATATATATATTTTGTATAATATTAAATATATATATATATATACATATATACATATTTAATTGCTAAATACGTATATTGCGAGCCAGTCAACATACTTTCATTATACGTACCTATGTATATGTGTATATATGTGTATATGTAAATTTCGAGGGAATGTCAACATAATATTCATACATATTCACGTATATAACAGGTTGGTTGTGGGTATGTATTCATGTATATTTGCTTGTATACTTTCCTCTATATATACGCATTCATAAGTGTATTTATATCGATGCACACGTACGGGCATATCCATTTGCTCTCATACGTTTGTACCGACATGAATATACTTACAGATATGTGTATATAAATATATACATATATACATGACCACCTCCTAACCAGTAACATTATTCCACATACAATTACACTGGCAAGCATCACTTATTCATGCATTCAGAAGAAGACAAGACTCCTAATGTCAATAAACAAGCCTATGGATGACTTACCCTTAACTCAACAAACTGACTTAGCTTACTCATTCTATAGTATGTGTGTGTATGTAATGAGCCTAGCTCAAAACTGTCCAGAATTTGCCCTAATTGGCTGATTGTAATTTTGTCAAACAGTTCTAGTGCAACCTTGTGACTTGCTGTTGTAGGGTTTCAGTTTATGATGCTTTGATTGAAAGGGATGCTAATGCAGATTTAACTCTTCTATAATGCCAATAATCTGAACATGAATGCAAATACAATTCTTTTTTGGATTTTCTCATGCAAATATATGAAACTAGGTATGCAGAGACTAACTACAGCAATCATTTGCCATGCATCATTTCAGTTACAAGTCTATTTGCAAAGTATCTATGGGAAAGCAACTACTTATAACTCCATTATTTATGAAAAACTTCAATACAAATCTAATGACCATCAGCCAAGACTCTTGGCTTATACATTTGAAATTATGCTAAAGTCTGAAACTGACTGTCACCTACAGCCGTACCCCTTATCTTGCAAATAAATGGCATACAATAAGCATGGAATAAACAAAAAGGAACCTGATTTGGAGTTGCCCTTGTGCACCAATGATAAAGCAATGAAAATTCTGGAAATAGACTGATAACGGATCTGAGTATGCACAGATGAAAAACTCCCTCCAAACAGTGAAGACTTCGTTGCTATCTTCAGCCTCTAAGACAAAAATATGATTCTCCAGTTATGCAGATATAAATCTGATATTATCTCTGTGATGAGCCCTGCTGGCTCTCAGCTCAAAACCCCCAAATTCTTAAGTCTTTAATTGTTTTTTTTTTAGTTTTTTAAAGAAATCTTATTAGACAGAAGAGAAGGGGCGCAGCATATTTTTGCTCATAAAAGATAATTTTGATCTTATTTCTTCAGAATGAAAGTACAGAATATAATATTAAACACCAACAGATAGATTAAGAATGATAAACATACCAATCAGGCTCCAGATTATTTAAATAAGAAACTGGCCAGGTCTACAGCCGGAAATGGTGAAAATCAGCATAAAAGCACGCCCAAGCTCCAGACAAGGTTTCTCCAGCTCAGAAATTGGTCACAACCCTCTGAAATCACTAGCCGCCAATGTTAGATGCCAAAGCCCTCTCAAAAGGAAGGCGTTTTAATTAATTACTTCACACGCCTTTCTCAAGGCACAAAACCCAATGCAATCCGTACGGCCATGAAAGGAAGCATTAGAATCTCTGAAAGAAAGTCTCTGAAGCTGTGGAAAGGGCGCCACCAGTAGAAACCCTCTAGAATGTGCAAAAGACAAACAACTGCATATAAAATCCCTCTGTCTGCAACTGTAGAACTTCTGTGTGAAGCTCTCAACTGTACTGATTCAGCTGATCTTTCACAGCCTCAAGAGTACTCAACACTGAAGAGTTTTCCGTTCTCCAATGGACAAATTGATCAAACCCTGGTCACAGGAGAATGCTCAAAGAAAGATGCTCAAGGCA
Source organism: Sequoia sempervirens (assembly GCA_007258455.2). Taxonomy (NCBI): domain Eukaryota; kingdom Viridiplantae; phylum Streptophyta; class Pinopsida; order Cupressales; family Cupressaceae; genus Sequoia; species Sequoia sempervirens. Next base: position 83,615 of record VDFB02080785.1, on the reverse strand, counting down.
ATTCGAAATAATCAAAAGGTGAGTTTCTATTGCCAAAAATGCCTCTTAAAGCAAAAGCACGCATTTCCATAATGCTACGCCCTTTTTAGGTTTTCAAAATATTATAATATTTCAATATATTCCTTTTCAATAGTTGGGCGCACTTTTATAATATTTAATCATTAAAATATTATAATCCTCCTTTTTAGATTTAAGTGATATAAAAAATATAAATAAAGTCAAGGTGACTTTATTAAAAGGCGTTTTAAGTTAATAAATTAACTTAATCACTTAAATCCCCGTAAAATGCTCAAATCTCAGGATAATCTCGTGCCGTCAGAAGCGATGAACTCCTGGAATGTCAACGCTCATTGTGATCTAAACACTGTCCACTGAAAACACGAACAAACAAACTCTCCAAAATGCACCACTGACCCTCTATCCAAGCCTAGCCCACAACAATAAGGGGTAACGCCTGCTCCCGAGAATCGCTCTGCGAGGGGACATCACCCCGCCCCCCCGAATTTGCTTGTCCACAAGCAAACTCAAAGCTGGATGCTGAAGAACACTGTCACTCTCCCATGTCGCATCCTCTGCCGGTAGATCCCTCCACTTAACCAAGTATTCCCTGATGACCCGCCTCCGAAGATGACGCTCTCTGGAATCCAAAATGGCCTCAGGTATCAAAATAATTTGCCCTCATCATCCAGGGGTGGCAAATCAATAGAAGGAATTACGTGTTGTCCCAACGCCTTTTTGAGGCGCGACACATGGAACACGTTGTGAACTCTACTGTCCACCGGAAGATCCAGCTCATAAGCCACTTGACCTACACGTCTGACAACTCTGAAAGGTCCATAGTATCGCGGCTTGAGTTTCTCGGAGCCCTTCTTGCGAAGGGTAGACTGCCTATACGGCTGAAGCATCAGGTACACCAAATCATCGATCTCGAAAGACCGCTCTACTCGTCTCTGATCAGCATATTGCTTTTGCTGATTTTGGGCTTTCTGAATATTTTCCCTAAGTGCTCTCATAATATCCTGGTTCTCCTGTAACAAATCACCAGCACTGGGAACTCTACTGTCACTCAGCAATAAATCAAGAAAGCTCGGAGCGTCATATCCATATAACGCTCGATATGGTGTCATCTGGATGCTCATGTGATGGGTGGTGTTGTAACAGTACTCACATAAGTATAACCACCTCACCCATGCCTTCTGCTGCCCTGAACTATAGTTACGCAAGTACCCTTCCACCCATTTGTTGACGATCTCCGTCTGCCCATCTGTCTGGGGGTGGTAGCTGGTACTAGGGGTGAGCTCTGTCCCACAAAGCTTGAATAACTCCTGCCAGAAGTTACTCATAAATCTGCTGTCCCTGTCGCTAACTATACTGCGAGGTAAACCGTGCAGCCTGAATACCTCTCGGAAGAACAAATCAGCAATCTGAGTAGCCGTGTGTGTAGTAGTGATTGCGAAAAAGTGTGCATATTTCGTCAATCGATCTACCACCACGAAAATACTGTCCTTCCCTTGAGCTTTTGGTAAGCCCGTGATGAAGTCCATGGATAAACAATCCCACTTCCTCTCAGGTATAGGAAGCGGCTGTAGAAGACCTGCAGGGTATGTGTGCTCTTGCTTGTTCTGCTGACAAACAAGACATTCCCTGACATACTGGAGAACATAGGACTTGAGACCCTTCCAAGAGAATCTCTCCCGTACCTGCCGATAGGTCTTATAGTACCCGGGATGTCCCGCCATGGGTGAATCATGCAATGACCTCAAAACCCTGTCCCTCATCTCAGAACCTGGGACCAATAAAATCCTCCCTTTGTAGATGATAAGGTCATCTACAAGTGAATACCTGTCATCCAACACTGATCCATCTATGATGCTAGAGGCCCATGGGTCCTTAGCATACTCTGCTACTATCTGATGTCTCCAGTCTTCTGAAACCAATGTAATAGAACTCAAGTGAGGACGGCGAGATAACGCATCAGCAACCACATTCTGAGTGCCCTTGACATAAGAGATGTCAAAATCGTAAGACTGAAGCTTGCTGACCCATTTTTGTTGTCTCTCATTAAGATCTCGCTGCCCAAGAAAATGCTTCAGACTATTATGATCGGTTTTCACAGTGAACTTACTACCAATCAAGTACTGCCTGAATTTGGCCATCGCATGCATGATAGCCAACATTTCCTTATCATAGATACTAAAACTCCGTTCTGGCCCTCTTAGCTTTCTGCTCTCAAAAGCTATAGGGTGACGATCCTGCATAATAACTGCACCAATACCCTCACCACTGGCATCGCAATGTAACTCAAAGGGTTTAGTGAAGTCCGGTAAAGCCAAAACAGGACACGAAGTCATGAGAAGTTTGAACTTCTCAAAGCACGCTTGTGCTAGTGGGGTCCACTCAAAAGCACCTTTCTTAGTCAAATCGGTTAGTGGCGCAGCATGCCGCGAGAACCCACTAACAAACCGACGATAGAAAGCACACAATCCTACAAATCCCCTGAGCTGTGTCAAAGTCTCAGGTGTAGGCCAATCAATGATGGCTCGAACCTTCTCTGGGTCCATGCTGACTCCTGCTCCGCTGATGATGTGTCCCAGATATAAAAGTTCTGCCATGCCCAATGCACACTTGGACTCCTTGGCATACAAGGACTCCCTGTCAAGTATACTCAGTACCTCATCCAAGTGTACCATATGTTCTTCCCATGATTTACTATAAACCAGGATGTCGTCGAAGAACACTAAAACAAATTTCCTCAAATGAGGATGGAAAACCCTGTTCATTGTCGACTGAAACGTGGCTGGAGCATTGGTTAACCCAAATGGCATAACCAAAAAATCAAAGTGTCCACAGTGACATCTGAACGCCGTTTTCTCTATGTCCTCTTCTCGGACTCTGATCTGGTGATAACCTGTTCTCAAATCAATCTTTGAGAAGTAGCAAGCTCCATGAAGCTCGTCTATCAACTCATCTATCCGAGGAATAGGATACCTGTTCTTAATGGTTTTCCTGTTGAGCATTCTGTAATCGATACACATTCTAAGTGTACCATCCTTTTTCTTCACCAAAACAACTGATGAAGCAAAGGGTGACTTACTCGGCCTGATGTGCCCCATAGCTAACAGCTCCTGAATAGTCTTCTCAATCTCATCTTTCAGACGCTTGGGGTGCCGGTAAGGAGTAATCATAATTGGTTTCGTGCCCTCCTCCAGCTCTATAATATGCTCAATACCTCTATCAGGAGGCCTGCCTGGTGGAATAGCACTGAATACCTTCGCATGTTTGATTCGAAGTTCCTGCACATCTGGATGGTATGGAGAAGCTTGCTGATCCAACTGTGAAGGCATTAGCTTGCATTCAGCAGCCCACTCTACCATATCATTACGAATCAAACGCTCCATTCGCCGAAGTGAAATCTCCCTAAGGTTGCTGTCCCTGATGGCTTTAAGAACATGGTTTGTGCCATCAATGGTGAACTTCATCTCCATGTCACGCAAATTAAGCGTGAACTCTCCTATTGCATGAAGCCACTTCATGCCAAGAACTAAATCAGTTCCACCCATGTTTACAACATAAAAATCTGCCTTGAACTCAAAATTATTAAGTTTCAAAGGCAAGTCAGGTATCATCCTCTCACAATCGAGAGTGTTCCCATCTGCAACCCTCACACGTATGCCTTCAAACTGCTCAGTTTGAATACCCCGTTTCTCCACTAACCGTGAATCGATGAAGTTATGAGTTGCACCTGTATCAAGGAGAGATATGACCCTTTGACCAGCTAGGATCCCACGGAGTCTGAAAGAACCCTCTTTCTGCATGCTGGACATATGAGCCTCCTTAAGTTCTGTTTCCTCTGCAATTTCTGCTTCATTTTCTGATTCTTCCCCATCTGTATCATAGATTGGAGCACGCTGATCAGAAAAATCAGTCAATGGTTCTTCCTCATAAAACCACTCCATATGCTTGTTTTGCCCTTTTGGTTTGAGGGGGCAATCGTGATTAAAATCATACGGACCTTTGCAATAAAAACAGAGTTTTCTCCTTCTCAAATCATTCATAGTTTCTCGATCTAAAGGGGCTGCAAATTTCTTTTTCTGATCTGTATTATCAGCCTTCTTTGGATCTGATTTATTTTCCGTGTATGATGTTGTAGGCTTCGAGCTCGAGCTAAAAGGCTTACGAGGTGTAGATAGCTCCATGCTGCGAGCTTTCCTCATTGCCTCCTGTAAGGTAGGTGGATCAAATGCTTTTATCCAACCTTTCATGGGCTCGAAAAGACCTTCAATAAATAATATGACCAGCCTTCTCTCTGAGATCCCTGTCACCATAACAGATAGTCTTTGGAATTCACCAATGTACGATTCCAAGCTACCTAACTGTTTCAGCTGTGCTAAATCTCTGAAGAAAAGCTCAGGATCCCTTCTGTCAAATCTCTCTACCAGTCTATCAGTAAACTCCTGGTAAGAGGTAATCCTGTCATGATGAAGGGTAGTCATACCATGAATCCACCAGTCATGTGCTACGCCATCTAGATGAAGTGCTGCAAAGCGAATAGCATCCACCTCAGGCATGGGGCGTAGTGTCAGGAAAGTATCCAGTTTACTAACCCAGGCACGTGCTGTAACTCTGCCACTGCCATCAAAATGTACTAAAGTTAGTTTGCTGGTTGCCTGTTTAAGATCACTCTGTTTGTGTCTAGGACGCCTGTCATTCCTGTTCCTGGTGTGCTCTCTCTTCTGGCTCATAAACCTGTCAAAGTTAAGGTGCTCCTTAACCCTTGGTGGCAAATTATCCCACTCATCATGCATCGCCATAATATTATCTGCAAAATTTATTTCACCACCCTGTTCAGCTTCTTCCACTTCCTCAGCATCATCTCTGGTGAACGTGGGAAAAGTAGCTCTCTCATAGGTGCGTACTGGATCTATAATCCTCTGTGGCTGTCTATGGATACTGCCATCTCTATCTGAATCCAAACTACGAGCTCTGTTTAAAGACAAATTCTGAACATTCGTGCTGAGTTGTTGAAGAATAGTTGCAACCTGCTCTTGCCCTGCAACCATGCCTCTAAGCACGTCTTTGGCTTCTCTGTCCTCATCCTCCCAGTTATTTCTGTGAGAACTTTCTCCAGCCCTGTTCGCCATATTGTCCCAATCTAATTCCTCCTCCTGATCTGCAAACGGAAATGGTGGAAATGGATTCTGGTCGCCTCTTTGATTTCTAGGACCACCTCTGAAATAGGACTTACCAAAACCCTCTCTGTTTGACTTCATAAATTCTCAAACCCCACAAGCTGGCAGGATGTGAGCTCTGATACCACTGTGATGAGCCCTGCTGGCTCTCAGCTCAAAACCCCCAAATTCTTAAGTCTTTAATTGTTTTTTTTAGTTTTTTAAAGAAATCTTATTAGACAGAAGAGAAGGGGCGCAGCATATTTTTGCTCATAAAAGATAATTTTGATCTTATTTCTTCAGAATGAAAGTACAGAATATAATATTAAACACCAACAGATAGATTAAGAATGATAAACATACCAATCAGGCTCCAGATTATTTAAATAAGAAACTGGCCAGGTCTACAGCCGGAAATGGTGAAAATCAGCATAAAAGCACGCCCAAGCTCCAGACAAGGTTTCTCCAGCTCAGAAATTGGTCACAACCCTCTGAAATCACTAGCCGCCAATGTTAGATGCCAAAGCCCTCTCAAAAGGAAGGCGTTTTAATTAATTACTTCACACGCCTTTCTCAAGGCACAAAACCCAATGCAATCCGTACGGCCATGAAAGGAAGCATTAGAATCTCTGAAAGAAAGTCTCTGAAGCTGTGGAAAGGGCGCCACCAGTAGAAACCCTCTAGAATGTGCAAAAGACAAACAACTGCATATAAAATCCCTCTGTCTGCAACTGTAGAACTTCTGTGTGAAGCTCTCAACTGTACTGATTCAGCTGATCTTTCACAGCCTCAAGAGTACTCAACACTGAAGAGTTTTCCGTTCTCCAATGGACAAATTGATCAAACCCTGGTCACAGGAGAATGCTCAAAGAAAGATGCTCAAGGCAATTCGAAATAATCAAAAGGTGAGTTTCTATTGCCAAAAATGCCTCTTAAAGCAAAAGCACGCATTTCCATAATGCTACGCCCTTTTTAGGTTTTCAAAATATTATAATATTTCAATATATTCCTTTTCAATAGTTGGGCGCACTTTTATAATATTTAATCATTAAAATATTATAATCCTCCTTTTTAGATTTAAGTGATATAAAAAATATAAATAAAGTCAAGGTGACTTTATTAAAAGGCGTTTTAAGTTAATAAATTAACTTAATCACTTAAATCCCCGTAAAATGCTCAAATCTCAGGATAATCTCGTGCCGTCAGAAGCGATGAACTCCTGGAATGTCAACGCTCATTGTGATCTAAACACTGTCCACTGAAAACACGAACAAACAAACTCTCCAAAATGCACCACTGACCCTCTATCCAAACTGGCTAGCCCACAAGGGTCCAATAAGGGGCTAACGCTCTGTTCCCGAGAACTGTCTAGCGAGGGGACATCACAATCTCAGGCCTTAGCAATTGCTGATCAGAATATATGTACCCAGAAATCGGTCCAAACAACCTTCAATCCAAAGTCTGAAAATTGTAACCTGAAAGCCCAGCACAAACCAATAAAGAAACCCTAATACTGTAGCTCGTCACTGTAGCGCGACACTGTAGCGGCGTCACTGTAGCAGCGTCACTGTAGCTTGCTAAATAAAATCATAAAATCAACCAAAAAATCCTCTTCAAAATATATCAAAAATCTTCAACTAAAATCCCTGAAAATCTGCAAATGGATATGCATCAAACCCTTGTATTCTTTGTATTTCTTTTCCAATCTAGCACAGATAGAAAGGCTGAGATACCTTCCTCCAATAATGCAACCCTTCAAGAGATATTTCACTCCCTCAGTTATGCAATCAATGGGAGTTTTCGTTCCCAAAGATCAATTTGATTATCTGCAAACCACTTGGCTCCACAAATACTCAAGAAGAAATCATCAATCATCAACATCAAATCTGCCTGCCTGAGAATGAAGCCCAAGATGTCTATTTATTCTTTTTCTCCACTTCCTCCAGAAACTTCTAGAACATTATTTTATTTTATTTATTAAGTGACTTTATGAAATATTTTATAATTCAAGTCACTTTATTAAATTAATTAAATATAAAGTTATCTTTTAATATTTATTTATTTGATAACTTTATAAATAATTAACTTAATACCACTTATTTATTTAATTAAAATAATTAATTAGTCATCCTCATAAAATATTCATTATTTTGGACAACTTAATTAATTAAATTAATTAAATCGAATTACCTCCAAAACGGGGACATTACAGTGTATGCTCAATTGGTACTCGTTACTGTTTACCCGACCAAGCTCCTCCCCGAGTGATATCTCTCCTCTGCCTGGAGGAATGAACTTGTTTCCTGCACATCATGACATGACAACGGAAGTCATATGCTCAAAACAAGGCAGTATACATAAAACATAACAAAAAGTTAGAATAACATTATTCCATAACTTTAATGCCACATTCATTCAAGAATTACATCAAGAGAAGTATCAAACAAATGAGACAATCATTTTAAATAGGACACATTCATTTGATAACAAGAACAATATGTTTTATTCATTTAAAAGATTCAAACATTACAATGTATTTCCTATGCAGTAGTAGCTATACAATCGGGGTGTAACACTTTCTTCCTATCATTTTAAGCTTGTCTTGCTGCTATTGATGTTCAATGAATGCTTCCTTGCCCTATCTACATTTCTGACCCATATTCACTCACTTGTCTTTTCATATTTACATGCTATTCTTGCATGAAAGGTAAGAAGTTTGACCTTGTTTTGTCAAATTTATCATTCAAATATTTTTTGTGAATTCACATTTATCCTCCTTAGTCACCATCTTGCTGTTTTTAGCTTCCACACGCTTTTCATTTTTTTCCTTGCTGTTTCGTAAACTATGACAAATTTGACATCTTTGAAAAAGATTGCATCTTTTTAGTGGTAGTCTTGTAATTTGTTGTTTCTGCTGGCTTCCAGCTGTCACTTTTGCTTCTATCACACATATTCCATCCTCTCAAACCTATTTAAGCCTTTCACATTATGTTTCAGCAGTATAGGCAACATTGGTAATATTTCATATCTTGCTATTCATATGCTGTTGTGACTGTTTACAGTGTGTTTCTTGACTGTCTCAGTATTGCGCCCACCTTATTAAATGCTTTTTCATGTCTTCACATCTTTGCCTTTAATACATCATCAGTTTGGAAATCATTTGAGGTTTTTTCATTGCTTGGTTTGCTGTTTTAGATTTGTTCTCACTTAACTTATTGTATCTTTGATGCTTCATGTCTTCCTTAGTGTGTTTGAATCATCTTGTTCTGTCTTAAAACCATTCTATATCATTCTCTGCATTTAGTACTATTTTTTTGTTAGCCTACCTTATAGTTGTTTGTGTACATTTTCTTTGTCTAAGCTTTGATAGCACAGTTTACCTTCATTTCTGTAATACTATCTGTGAACAAAGATTTATTTGGTTTTAAAATTAATTTTGAATTGTAGGAATAGTATATCAGATCAATTTTGTTTACATAGAACTTAGTATCATTGTGTCTTAGCTTCAAATTTACTATTCAAGTGCTTAGTTTACCATTTAGGGTCATAAATCTACTTTGAGGACTTGCTACTTTTCTCATTATCCTAAATAGTTATCCAATCCAACTTGTTCTTTGATAGGTTTCTGCATGGTTTTTTCCATTTTTCTAGTCTACCAAAATCAACCCTAACTTGATAGGTTTCCTTGGAGCAATTCTTTCACCAGTCCATCTGGTTAAGTTCTCAACTATCTTTAGTCCTTAAAGCATTTCCAATCTGACATTTGGAAGGCAGTCTGTGAGGGTTACTTCTGCAGTTTTCCTTGCATACAAGGACCAGATCTACTTAGATTTGACCTTCCCAGAGGATCACAAGTTACAGATGGGTAAGTTGTTTCTTCATTTGCATTAGATTTTCTTTGTCCTTGGATGTGAGGAATTCTTCTTCTTTGGGCTAGCTTATTTATATTGATTGCATTATCTCGTGGACACCAATGATTATCCTAGGGCCTTATCAGTTCAGGCTATTTATTCTTCAGAATTCATTTTTTGGCATGCATCTGTTTTTGACTGCACATATCTTACATCTATAGACAATAGCTACTCTTTTTGATGTTGCTAGATGTTGCTCTGTTGAATTGCTACTGGTTGATTATGAATTTTATATACGTTGCCGAATTGACCCATTTTTCTGTTGATTCTGGGTACGAAACGTCCCGAAATTGGAATCGAGACCGAAACGCCCACAGAACCGTCTAGGGTTCATTGTTTTTTGGCACTGAAATGATTCCATTCAAAGCATTGCGAACCTGTGCGATTCTAGTAATTACATGTCATCTGCAGACCGATTCCAGCATAGTTTAAATTTTGAAAAAAAACCCTAAATCAATGCATTTCGCTCCCATTCGCAGTGAAACTAAACGCAATATTTTAACGATTCACATATAGGTGCCCGATCCGTCTCTCCAAATGAATTGACAACATAGCTGACGATTCATGGTGTTTTTGTTTGCTGCGACCTGCAACTCAAATCTAGTTGAGAATGGAGTATTTGAAACCCTAGGAAAAGTTGAAACATTCACATTAAAAAACTACATAATCCATGACCAGATCTAGTTATCTGGGAAGGAAAAAACCTTGGTTTTCATCACTCTAAAACTTGTGCCTCCCGTAAACCTGTTTTGTATTTATTATTTAATATTAAGTTTGTATTTAAATATTTAATTTTTAAATAGTACACTATATAAATAATACTTTTTTATTTAATATTAAGGTTTGAATTTAAATATTTAATATTTAAATAGTATGTTATATTGTTATATAGATAACAATTTACAGAAATTAAAATGCAGTTTATTAAATTAATAAATAGTATATTTAACCATTATTTAGTTTAGTAAATAGTATATTTAAATATTAAATAATTTTAAATTTATATTTAAATATTTATTTGTATGATTATATTAGAATAATAAAATTGAAGTTTAACAGACCAATACAATATTGAATATACTATATTATTAAATATAAATTATAAATTATAATATATATACGTTTTTTGTTGTGGATGTACCCAAAACGTACCCAGCCCCGCCCCCAAAATTTGACGTACCAGTGTACTGTACCCGATTCGGCAACTTAGGTTTTATCATTCTGTACATTCATAAAAAAAAAAATTTCAATTTCAATGGCTTCTTACCCTTAGATCTAGTTGTCCTCATCTCCTTTCCACAGCCTCAATGCAGTATTATCTCATTTATGTATCTTTTACCTCTTTGTTGTTTTCTCCATTTGTCCAAGTCATGAATGCCCTTCTCTTCCATGAGTGTGTTTAATATTCCTTTTGTTTCAGATACCAAAATGATGAGGAAACAGACTGTGTATCTCCATAATTAAGAGAAAAATAAAACAACATGAGTGGACAATCAATAAGAAAATATAAGCTTCAGAACTCAACTCAAGAGAATGGAGCTTTTAGAATAAATGAATGATTCCATTGAGAGGCTATAACTTGTGTACTCAAGACATATGTTCAATGTGCGGTTACTCTCAGAGAAATTATAGAAGGTTTCCAGTTCAGTTCTCTCCAAATTTGTTGGCACTTTGCATAGCCCTTTGTGTTAACTTTCATTTTCCTTTCTTTCTTAGAGAATGTTGGTTGAATACTCAAGCTTCCATTTCCTGAAATCCCGTTGTCTCTCTTTCTTAAAAGCTCAATGTAAATTTGCAATGTGGTCTGCTTTAACAATCTTTTTCTGTCAAATTTCTCCAGGAACAAGAGCTCCACAAGTAATTATCGTTAAGGCAAAAGAAACCTTAAGTATTTCCCCAAAGTTTAGATAGACATGAGCAGTGTGGCGTTAAGCCAAATCATTTATAAATTCTGGTCTTGGCATAATTATTAATCTACATGTTTGTGAGGCATGCCAACATATTTAAGGTTTAGGTGAGACTGTGCTGCATCACTTTGGTGTGAAGGTGCTGTTTCAACATGGTAGCTCTAAATCCAGATTCATTATTATTGTTTTTATCTTTCTTTTAAGAGTACATTGATTGTAATTTTTAGGGAGTCTGAATTCGAGATTCATTGACTCTAATATTTCTTGCTGTTTCTTTTCAATTCTTTTGTATGCTGTGATTGTAGCTCTAAGAAGTTGAACACTTTTCAAATTAACTCTGCTACTTGTTTTGAGCTGCTAGTGGTTGGCAAGTAGGAAAACCTCCTATTTGTCAAAATTATGTAGGCTGAAGTTAGCAGAGACATTTGCACTACAGACTTACCATAACTATTTCTTCCTTTTTGCTTTAACAGGTACGTGTGGCTGAGTTTAACAACATCAGGAGCCAACTTAATGCTATAAACAGGAAACAATCTGGCAGGTATGACATAGAACTGGGCTAAACCAGAGGCTATGTAGGAAGTGAAAACCTGGAACTTTGTGGAAGATGCCTCAGAGGACATAGGGAAAATATTAGAGAGGAGGAAGGTTGATTGGAATCTTTACTAGACACTAGAATGCTCTTCTTTGTAGAGGGAGGAATTGAAATGAAATCTTTACGAACCATGGAAGTGGCACTGCTCAGAACACCATGGATTGGTTTTTTGTGCCATATATTGCTTTTTAGGTTGACATGAATATTTTTGTGATTAGGAAATGAATGTCCAAATATTATGTTTGGCTAACTTGCTTTTCTTGAGTGTTCAGCATGGCGGTGCGTGATCTTTCCAACTTAGTGAAAGCTGAGGATATGATAAGCTCAGAACATTTGACCACACTTCTTGCGGTTGTGCCAAAATATTCTCAAAAGGAGTGGCTGTCAAGCTATGAAACACTTTCTACTTTTGTGGTATGAGTTGTCTTTTATTGCATGTTGGCTTTAGGAAACATATTAATAGGACGTATGTATTATTATTTGGTGGAATATCTATGTATAATTGCTTTAGGCCTGTTTGAACTTTGAATAGCCAATTTCTTAAACAAGATGGTGGTTATGCTAAATACTAGCTCGGATACATATAACTACAGGTTTAAAATTTGTTGATGGGTGCCTGTCCAACGTTTTCAAGACAATTCCTTGTTGTAGGAATAATATGCTCATTATCTATTCATAACTCTCTGAAGTATCCTTTAATAGAGATGCATGATTCATATTAGTTTCATTGAACTCTAAATATTTCAATATTAGAAATAGTTATAGTTATTAACATTTGTACTGTAAAATACCTGTCTTAGAGACACAAATACCTACAAAGATTAAAAGATCCAAGTTTAAACACCCAAGTAATTATCTGTGATTTGTTATCCTACTATTTACGTTTTAGATTATCTGCCATTTATATTTATATTTTGCATTCTTTACATCTGATGAGAAACCAAGCTCGATATGGTCTTCAAGTCTAGTTTTATCTTTGTCATGTCTAGTTTAACTTTGTTTCTTTTTTTCCGAACCACAATTGTTGCAAGATCATGCCATGTACTGGGCAGCACTGGCATGAGATGTTGCCATGTGGAAGACCTAATCACAAACTTTAAAGACTGATTTAATAAAGTCAAGCTCAGACCCGATTACCTTTAAGTGGTGTTTAGTACTTGTGATGTTTGGGTGGTTTGAGGTAAATTAGATAGTCTCGGATCCAAACTGTTTTCAATGAAATATCTCATCTGGATGCCCATTAGAGTGCCTTGAAACATTTTCACATGTTTTTTCCACTGATTTTCTCTCAGATCTGATATTTTATACACTCTAGTTTAGTACTCATTGCATTTGAGTTTATGCTAAGTTAGGAATGGATCTGATATTTTATTCATCCTGATTCAATAATGAAATCAGATCTAGTTTAAAGCATTGGATGTGAGAGTATTCCGATTTTCAATATGAGGTCTGATGAAGGGTTGGACTTTATCTTGTTTTAAACCCATATTTATTTCCCTTATCATCTGGATTTATAAACTCAAGATAATATTAAAATATGGACCCATGTATCTTCAAACCGGTTTTCATAGAATATTGCATCTAGAGTCATATTGGTCCTCTTCAAAACATTTTAGAATATTTTAGGATATTTTAACCTTCAATATCTCCCCAAACCTGATATTTGTAATCCTATATAAGGATGCTTTTGCTCCTTATTTCTTAATAGATTTTTATGCAATCTTGGTTAACTTTCTGTGTGCTGTTTTTGTAATATGGACCTGATCTTGTTTTACTCAGATTTATTTCCCTTATCATCTGGATTTATAAACTCAAGGTAATATTAAAATATGGACCCATGTATCTTTAAACCGGTTTTCATAGAATATTGCATCTAGATTCATACTGGTCCTCTTCAAAACATTTTAGAATGTTTTAACCTTCAATATCTCCCCAAACTTGATGTGTTGTAGAATTTGATTTAATAGATGTTTTGTCTGGTGTTTTCAAGCTTTTTTGTATTAACTTCTTCGATTGAATCTAGTTAGGTTAAAATGACATGGTTAGGTTAACCTTGGGAAAAATAAAAGCCGATTTTAATTTGATATCGCAACCTGATTTCATTTGGGTGAAATTTGTTTTAATTTTTTTGCTCTATTCAAATAATCCTCGATTTGACATCTTTTTAGAGCCTGGTTTTATATTCCAATTGCATCTGATATTTTAATTTGACTGGCTCCCACAGTGGATTAGTTTAACCAATGGCAAGTTTCTTAATGGATTTTGGTGATCAGCTGGGAGTGTATGAATCTGTGCCAGAAAGTAATCTCTGACCATTATAAAATAACATGTCAGGTAAATCATTCATGACAGAAGCAAGAATGTCTCTAGGGTTGCGTATAAGCTTGTAATTGCTTGTTTTATTTGTTGCTTTGTGCTTTTGAATTTTAAATATGTATTTTAGATTCAAATTCTCCATAGTTCCTCTCATGTCTAAAATTGTTTATTTGCATACAAGAACTATAATGACTTAATCGAGACACACTAGGAGAAGACTTGAAATGATTTTGGAAGCTTCCAAATGGTAGTTACAAATGATTGTGAGGATCGAAAGTCTAGAGAATTTGAAGATAATTTACATGTAACAAAGGGAATTCTCAGGTGGTTGATTAAACTGCCTTATTTGAGTTGTCACCCTGTGGATGTGCCAGACTCTCTAATATTGTTAGAAGCCTGTTGCAATTTGTTTGAGCTGTTTGTTGCTCTTGACACATCTGTTGATGATTGTTAGCAAATCTTATCAACTGGAATTTGGTCTGAATGAATGAAAATTCTATTTATACCTGGATGTATCTCCATGTAAAGGGTTACCCTTGCTGAGAAAGCTAGGAATCATCGTGTCTCTGGTCTAATTAATATAAGTCTTTGTCTGTGTTTTTTCAACCTGGGTTTTATTTTTTCAATCTGGAGTTTATAAATATTCTCTAAGCTGAAAACTGCATATGTCCATGGTGGTCGTTGTCTTATTGATGTATTAGAATTGTTTTATAAGTTGCGACTTTACATTCACATGGCATTTACACTCTTATTGCTATGTGAATGGCACCTTCGAAAATTGCATTGTCCTTGCTCTTAGGTTGTGTCAATACAAATCATGGCTTGGATGCCAATGATCTCTATTTCAGATTGACAAGCTTAGTTCTTTCTTTTTCCCTACCCTTCCCATATTTTTATTTATTTATTAATAGCGGGATGGATTAGGATTATAGTATGCTTAGATTCGATATTTACTTTTTGTGTCATTTTGAGCTTTTTGCAAAATCTCAGTTTCATTGATAATCAAACACAGGTATGCTGAAGCACAACAACGATATATTCCCAGTAAGTCTAGATATAACCAGCATCTTCTTGTGGGGCAGTCAATTAGGGATTTCAAGTAATCAAACAAGACCTCTAGGAATGAATCTTGAGCCTTGGAGGAGTAAAACCCCTTCCAAGTGAGCATCAACCTGCTCCCCAAATTGGTGAGTCAAAATGACACGTCAACCTAATCTTTAGGTCAAGTTATCAATAGCTTATGTACGATAGATTTGGAAGATAGGTTGAAGTTCTGAATAGCATGATATACTCTTAGTGGGTACATACAAGAGTATTGATTTATTTGCTTCTATCTTATTATTTTAAAGTTTGTTATGCTCTTTATTATTTTTTCCAAGAAAAAAATTAGCATTCCATGGGGATGCATCATTGAGATTAGATAGCTATTTGATGCGTGGGAGGTCATGTGGATGGGTGTGAAATGTCCCCTTCTCTGCACCATTCCATGCTCCACTCACCCTCAATTAAAGAAATGGTAGACATCTTTAGAGACATCCCAAGGATATCCCTTGCATGGTGGACATTCATCAATTCTTGGGGATGTTTGCACATGTGTGATGATAACAAGACCTTCTTTTTTAATACTGATATAAAATGTTTACAAAATTATATGCTCTATAAGAGCTTTTAAAAGAATATCAATATTATGAAGTATTAGATTTGACAAGAAAAGTACCAAATAATTAAAAAAAGAACATAATGTCAAATTGAAAATTTACCATATAAAAAGAGATTATCAAAGATCAAAAAATCAAATCTAGTCATATAAGCTGCCAGAGTCCATATTTAGGCTCCATCCACATGTCCCTCGAAAAAATGAATAGGTCACTCTACATTATTGAATTGATTAGGCCCTTGGTTCCTAGTGTTAGGGAAGTCAATAATGGTTTGCAGTTGATTCAACATACTTTTGACATGATTCTCCATTAACTTTTGAGAAGAATCAGAATCTTATTGCAATATCCAACTTGTTAATGCTATTGCCTTTGGTAGAAAGTTGATCAAGCATACTTTGTACAATGTCTTGGCTACTGGAAAGTCTGTTTGCATATCTCTGAAGATCTTCAAGAACCATATTAGCAGTCCTAGGAGTAGTTGAGCACCAACATTCAGCTCACTGTTACCAATACCATCAGCTTCATTGATATTACCTTGTTCCACACTCTTGCATATGCCAAAATGATGGAGGAGCATCATAAGGGTCGAGCAATCTTGCATTACCTTTTAAGAGTTTCCTTTTATTTTTCTCTATTTTGATTAGTCCGCATAGTGGACTAGCTTTTGTGTTTGGTTTGAAGTGTGCATTGTGGGTTTTGCTTGTGGTTCTGGTTGTTTGTGTATGGGAGTTTGAGTAATCAACATCACTGCAAAGGCCATTGGTTGTGACATTGGTGCCACATTTAGCCACACAGGTTGAAGCAGACTATTGCATGAATGTTGAGAGAGACAACCCTTGCAGAAATGGAGAGTGAAGTGTATAGCCTGCTGAAGAGTGAAATGTACTATCTGCCAGAGAGAGCGAAATGTATAGTCAGCTTTAGAAAGTGAAATGTGCACTTAGTTTAAGAGAGTGAAATGTACAGTTGGATGAATAGAGGGTGAAATGTATGGTCAGTTGGAGAGAGTGAAGTGTGTGGCCAAATGTGAAGTGTTGGGTTTCTTGAAGTGTTGGTCACAACCAGATTGACTCTTTTGTGCACAATGTTGGGAGGCCAAGAGTCACCCATGACTAGTTTTAATGGTCAAAGAAGAGGGAGCATAGTGATTGTGAGAATTGGAGCTGAGGGTGACAACAAAGTGGTTCATAGGTGTTGTACCCAAAACAAATTTTTTGCTTCATTAAGGCATTTTGATTAAAATGGTCTAAATCTTGTAAAATTGTCGTCAAAAGTCAGTTTTAGGTCAAACCAAGATGGGCTTTTTGTGGGTTTATTGTCTAGAAGATACTGGCAAAATTTGAAAATTTGGAAAATTAGGGTTTTAGGCCCCTCTTTTTAGGAAAAAACCCTAAAAAATAGGATCTTTCCAGAATTGATTGAAAATAATTTTGATTGGCTTATTTCATGTCACGATCACATTGGTCAAGTCAGAATCAAGAAAAAAGTTAGTTTAGCTCTGGTGGGTTGTTTTCACTTTTTTCAGGAGAAAAGTTAGGACCTCCGAAGTCGGCAATGGCAGTTTGCTAGTACCAGGTGTCGAAATATAAGGCTGAAATACATCATAGAAAATTCTGTGGTGAAAGATGCTAAAAAAGATGCTTTGCGGCGGTGGGGATTTTCAAATGGTAAAAAATGTAAAAAATATTCTGAGTCTGGAAACACTACGCCTTGCTACGAGGGAGGTACTTGTGCAGTCAACACCTATGTCAACTTTGCAGTGTTTGTACACGTAAAATGGTGAAACGCGGTCATGTACTTGCGTCAGCGGCAGTAATGCTTCAACGCAATCAACTCAGCAAGCGACATGGTGTTCGCAAAGCACGAAAGAGGTGAAATCATCAGAAAATCACCAACTCTGGAGACAATTTGCGCCCTTGCAGGCCAGGGGCGCCCTTGAATTTGAAGGCCCAGATGCAATGGTTAATGGTTGCAAAGACATTCATCTTCTCCGAAATTCTGCTAGCTTTCTAGTAAATCATCAAGTGAATCCATCAGATTTGCGGAACACCGGCAAACGATGATAGAGGCAGAAGATGCGGGAAGCAACAAACGTTAAAGATGAGAATCAAAATACAAAATTTGCATCCTTGTAGCCCAGGGGTGCCCAAGAATAAAGCTTGTCAGATGTTAAAATTTGCAGTAACCATCTCCCAGTGATCTCTTCAGCTTCAGTCCAGCTACGCAATGAATCTGTTCGCCAATCCATAAGACATGTCAGATGATCGTAGCAATTGATCCAACAAGCACATAAAACGGAGGATAAAATGAAAGTTAAAAGGTGAATTGTACCTCTGCAGGCCAGGGGCGCCTAGCCTTTTGGTCTATTAGATGAAGTTTGTAGTAGTTGTCTTCTTCAAGAGATCTGCTCAGAGTCCTAGCTACGTAATGAATCCAACCGTCAGCTCTCGGGCCCTGTCAAACGCCTGTGGATGAAGATTCAACGAAAAACACTGTATATGAAAGCAAGCAGAAATTTGACTGTGTTGAAAAAATGCAACCTTCTTGGAAAAGGCGCCCAACTTTCTGGCGCCTCAGATGCAGCTTTTTGATTTCGTCACTCCCAGGATCATCTCTTCAGAGTTCAATCTCCACAATGAGATCATTAGCACGAACATCGGAGCAATCCAACTCCCGACAGTGAGAGTCAAAGTGGAGCGTTTTGTCGAAAGTTATAGATTGCAAAATGAGTTTCAAAGGTGAATTGTACCTCTGCAGGCTAGGGGCGCCCTTGAAATTGAGCATCATAATCCAACTTTCAGACCTTGCAATACCAGTCATTCTTTCCGGAATTGAACTGGTTTTCCATTCCATATCTTGGCATGTTCGCAGGTCGTTAGTCACTGATAGCTGCATATCGAAGCACAGAGAGTCAAAATCCTCAAAATGGTTAACTTTGGTGAAACATGCACCCTTTTGGAAAAAGGCGCCCTAGAATTAGAGGCACCAGATTCAGTTTTTAGCTTTCGCAGGGTCGTTAGTCACTGATAGCTGCATATCGAAGCACAGAGAGTCAAAATCCTCAAAATGGTTAACTCTGGTGAAACATGCACCCTTTTGGAAAAAGGCGCCCTAGAATTAGAGGCACCAGATTCAGTTTTTAGCTTTCGCAGCTCCCAGCAACGTCTCGTTAGACTTGATCCAACTACACGATGAATCTGTCAGCTAAGCTTTAGGATCAACCAGGCATCTAGAATTCAGGGTCAAACAGAGGTAGTTTGTCATAATGGGAGTTGAAAATCTTTGAAAATTTTCTAACTTTCTCAAGCTTGGGGCGCCAAAAGTCAAAGTTTGACCTATTCATTTTTAGTTGTGATTTTTGTATGCTACCTCTTGCATATGGCGTCCAAAATTAATGGAGAACTTCAGTTCACAATGCGTGCACGAGGATTAACTCAATTAGGGTTGACACACCTACTTAACTAGCACTACCACCTCTAAAATGCATATTCATTCAAGCATAGGCGTCTCAACTCCATTATTTCTTGCAGGTTGAAGCTAAAATCAGCTATTTTCTCTCCAATGCCTTTTGAAGGATCAACTGAAGGCCATTTTCAGTGTTCATCGAAGTTCTTCGTTCAAGTGGCACAAAGGAATACTTTTGCATGCTTCATCTTTCTAGCACATGCTTGGCAAACTTCATCAGATTGGGTAGGAGGCGATTTAAGATTGACATAGGCAAAATATAATTTTTGTCTTCTCCCCCTCACATTTCTTCTATCCTTGTCTTAGGTTCTCTCGCATGTCCAAGTAAACGACAGTTTTTCGTAGTTTTGGTCATCGGGGTTTGTTCAACATAGCGTTCTCTTCAAAACCCATGTGTCATAATTTTTCAAGAAAATTGCCCCATTGCTTCTCTTTTTGAAGTACTGTGCTTTTTTTGAAGATTCCTTTGCATGCTTGTGAAAAAGTCAAAATTTCAAAAAACGAAGAATCTGGGTTTGATCAGCTCGCATGCGCCAATAAAACCCATATGCCAGGATTTTTCAAGAAAAATTGCCCTTGGTGCCCCCATCGCCCCCTGTTGCTTTTTTCCAAAAAGTCTTTGGATGCCAAGGCAAAAGTTGTTTCTTCGAGTTTCTGACGTTGTGGGTTTGCTTAGAAATACATTCTCTACAAAACCCATGTCTCAGAATCTTTCATAAGAATTACCCCTCGATAGGCTATTTTTAGCCTCACCAAAAGCTATGTTTTAGCTCACCGAGACAAGTTGTCAGAACATATCCGTGTTTACAATCAATAGTCGAGTTTTTTAGAATGTATTTCACTCAGACTGAATTCAAGACCAAATCGGTCTTGATTCACGATTTCATAAGAAAAGCTGACACCATTTTGCATCAAGCGCATCCAGAGGGGTGATTCAGACAATTTGATAGGCATAGTCACTCAAAGTCCACATGGTTTCATACCTCGTATAGCTGATAGCCTTCCCAAGCCAGTTTCGAGGGTTGAGTACTGTTGGAACTCTAAGTGTGTAGTGAGTTTGTGTGCATTTCTCACAGCTAGAGTGTTCATAGTCAAACTTTGCAGTTTCATCATGCAACACTCTTCCATTGAGAAGAATCAAGAAAAGCGTTAGAAGCATCAAGCTGTAGAAGAAACAAAGATCATCACTCCAGTTATAGAGCTGCCAAAGTTACCAACCAGCCAACTGCCAGTTGAAGTGTGCAGATATTTCTAGGATTGCTCAAGTTGCTAACAAGCAGTGAATTGACAATTTTGACATGTGATCATCTCAAGATGATGAGGCAGTTGACAACTTCTTGGAGGAGTTGATTGCTTGAGACAACAGCCAGTGAACTACTTGTCATGGATGTCCCACCTTTTCAGGATAGACATTAAACACAGGAGTTAACTTGATGCCTCTTTCCAAGTTAACTTGCTGTCCCACCTTTTGAGCATGTTTATTTTGAAGTCACCTATGTACATTTGGAGTTAGATTTCAGTTTATTGATGTTGGTTATCAGTTGACTCTCATATCAATAAGGACTTGCGTGGCGCAAGGTCCAATTAGTTTAGTTTAGAATCAGTTTACTGAGGTAGTTTTTCCAGTTAACTGTTAAGTTGCATACATTTAGACTTGAGGATAAATCTTGCATGCTTGCAAGACTGATGTTAACTCAAGGAGATTTTAGGGTTCCCTACTCCTTTGAGGTTCTATAAATAAGAGCACCCATGCCCATTTGTATTTTAACTTTTGTTGTGAAAACAAATTGCTGTGCCCACCTTGCCATGCAATATTGCTATTTTGTATTAGTTCACTTTGTTAATATAAAGCTGGTTTGATCGTTTATTGTGCGTTAGTTCCTTCATGCAATTTGCTGTCCCAGATTTATTGGTGTTATAATAATCTTCTTTCATATCTACACCTCAGATAGGTGTTCCACCTCCTTGGGAATTTAGAAATAGAGATTATTGTTTGATGTCTTTAATAATCCTTCTTTCATATCTACACCTTGGATAGGTGTTCCACCTCCTTGGGAATTTAGAAATAAAGATTGTCGTTTAGTGTTTGTTTCCAGTAATCTACTTTCAGCCTACACCTTGGATAGGTGTTCCTCCTCCTTGGGAATCCTGAGAACTAGCTAGCCGTTTGATGTTGTTTCCAATAACCTTCATTTCAGCCTACACCTCGGATAGAGTGTTCCACCTCCTTGGGAATCCTGAGATAGAGTTTATTGTCAACCATTCCCAAATTGCTCCTAGGTCCTCGTGCTCTGTTTTTTTTGAGGAAATAGGACAGTTTTAGCGTTAGCCTAGTTGTAGTTAAGATCAGCGGAAATCAGAGAAAACTTTAGTTGCAATGTTCTTGGTTTTATAACCTTGTGCCTCTACCAGCTGAGTCAAAAAGATAGGAATTTAGAATACTTTACTTTTTTACGCATATCAACAAAAGAGGGAGCTTCCCCTCCTAATTTGAAGAGCAGTTAATACTGTGCATAGCTGTCCGTTGCCAATACGCACTCCAGAGTTGCGAATTGTAACGCCAACAATAGGCATAGCTGGGCTCGTAAAAATGGTTTAGATTGTATTGTAGTGAGTCTCAGCAAAGTAGCATTGTCAGACTTGGTTCCATACCATTTTGGAGTGGCAAATAGGATATGCAAATCTTTTGCAAGTAATATAGATTGTGTTTTTTTTTTTCATTCTTAATGGATCTTCCTTGTTATTGTGGATTCATTGTGTAACTTTGTGCAATTGTTAGTTGGGTTTTTATTTGACCTGCAGCTTTTACAGTGA
Organism: Sequoia sempervirens; assembly: GCA_007258455.2. NCBI lineage: Eukaryota > Viridiplantae > Streptophyta > Pinopsida > Cupressales > Cupressaceae > Sequoia > Sequoia sempervirens. The sequence continues at coordinate 61,781 of VDFB02080785.1, read as the reverse complement.
ACAAATATGTTAAAAAAATCAACCAAAAAACTGTCTAAGAAACTTATTCTATGGCTGTTAAAAAGCGGCTGAAAAACATTTAAAAACCAACTACAAAATGAGCCCAGTTTTGCTACTAAAGTGCTGAGCATAGAGAGTATATTTGGACTTTTTTTACAACAGTCAAAAATGACTGCTGCATGAATGCCATACTCTCACAAAATTCTCCTGTAAGTTGCCAGCTAAGAGTTATTCATGCCTGTCTTTTTTTCAGATTTATTTAAGTTGCTTCTTGCTTGACAACTCAACTGGAATGCTTGGCATTGCTGACAACAATCTCCACTTTGATGCCAAGAGGTGATATGTTCAACTCCTCCTTAAGTCTTGAATGTGATTGCTTCAACAAGCCTTTAGTTAAGACGTCTGCCACTTGACTCTCTGTTTCAACATACTAAACAAAAATTTGTTTCTCGTAACAAATCCCTCACAAAGTGATGTTTGAGTTCTATGCGTTTTGTTCTTGCATGAAAGATTGGATTCTTGGACAGTTGTATTGCACCAACATTATCACAAAAAAATCTGAGTTGGCTCATGTTGAGCCTCACCAAAGTCTTCTAAAACTCTCCTAGCCATACTCCTTGAGTACATGCTGATGCAAGTATTGCATATTCTGTCTTTGTAGATGGGAATGCAATTGTGTTTTGTTTCTTAGAACTCCAAGAAACCAATCCACTGCACAATTTTATTATAGTATTATTGTAATATTTAATGGCCATCTTAGTTGTTAGTTAGTTGCTAGTTTTCTTTCGGTTAACTTAGTTTGCTTTAGTTAGTTTTAGCAACTTTTAGTTTATTGTTTTTGTTCACTTTTGTTCACGACTATTTATTTTTAGAAACATCGTCTTGTAATCTATTATTAAAGGAGTATTCCTCTCCTTTTTTAAGAACGAATAACGATAATCAATTACCATTTCATGGTATTAGAGCTTAGGCTAATTTTTGGCGATTTTTTTTAATAAAATTTGTGGCATTTCCTAAGAATGTTTTGGAAAATTTTTCAGATGTTTTTGTTCGATTTTTTGATAAAAATCAAAGGTTGTCTTGATTGTAAAGAATCGTAAGGATTTTTTTTTTGAGAATCAAGGTTGATTTTTGGTGATTTTTTTAATAAAATTCACGGCTTTTTAACCTTGAAAAATTTTCGGAAGTTTTTTTGTTCAATTTTAAAAAAAAATTGTGAAGGTTTGCTGTGCAAAATCACAGATCTGTTTCTGGAGAAATTTCAAGGTTTTTTTTCTAAAAAAATCACAACTTTTTTTTGGTAAAAATCGTAGAATTTTTCTTGGTTTGAAAATCGTGTATGTCTTCTCTTCGGCATGTGGATTTTTTGAGGTTCGTGGGTGTGTTTTGAAGGGTTTTCTAGGTGCGCTTTTTTGTGAGTTTGTGGGATGCGAGATTTTCTTCGGATTTCTGCAGGTCCGTGATTGTGTTTGGCGACGAGTTTTGCTGCATTTATTTTTCACAATTGGTTTTTTTTTCTGATGGTTTTTGCCAAAATCATGAGCCTCTATTTTGGCAACTAGGGTGCCGTTTTTTCCGAGTTTTTGGGCCTCTATTTGCACGCAATTTTTGGGCACGTGACTGCAGGAAAATCGTGGGTCATGGCTCTTTGGAATTCGTGTAGAAATTTTTGGCGTATGAGACCTCTTTTTTGGCGATTTTTGATAAATATTGTGCAGTGTCTATTTTTTTGAAAATCAAGGCTAGGGTTTTTGCAGAATTTTGTGAGTCTGCAATTGAAGTTTTTGACATTTTTTCTAAAAAATTGTTCTTGAATCTTTGACGAATTTTTTGAAATTCGTGCCTAGGGTTTTTAGACCCGAGGAGCATTTCAAATTTTGCAGAATTTTTTTCTAGATTTTTGGACAAAATCGTGGGTTTCTGAGCCTTTGATTGTTTGACATTTTTTTAAAAAATTGTGGGATTTGGGACAGCTGATTGCTTTGGGATTCGTGCCAATTGATCACCTAGGGTTTGATTGAAAAATCAGATTTTTTGTAGTTAGACTTTTACCTTGTTTTTCGTGCTTTTGGAAAACAGGAGGGATGGCGTCTTTGACCAACATCATGTTGGAGTAGCAAGAGGTTCAATGGTAAAAACTGCAACATGTGGAAGCAGAGGATGCTCACCATCTTCGAGTACTGGTGTCTAGATTTGATTGTTCTGGGTACAAATTCTTGTCCTACCACTGTGGGAAAGGACCAAGGCAAGTATGATGGAAGTGATCAAGTGGCGGTTATGCTTCTCAAGTTATTAGTCACTGATGAGATGCTACCAAAAATACCATCTGGTAAGACTGCTCTGGAGATCTGGAAACACTTGAAGGATCTTCATGAAACCTTAGACAAGGGCAGAGCATTCTTCCTTAAGAATATGCTGTTTTCCATTATGATGGATGACAAGATGTCTTTGCAGGATCACTTGATGAAGATCAAAGACGTTTGTGATCAACTGGAGGCCATTGGTTGCAAGATGGAAGAAGAGGATATGGTGGTCATTACGCTGAAAAGCTTACCACGATCCTACGAGCACTTCATCAAAACTCTCAACATTATCTTCACCAATGTTGATCTCAAGTTTGATGAGCTGTGCAACAAGCTCTTGCAGCAGGATAGGTGGAAGAAGTAGTTTGGGAGCAGCAACGACACTTTCAGTGTTGAACATGCATTTATTGCTAAAGACAATGGCAAAGGCAAGTCCACTCAGCAGAAAGGACAAGGAAAATCGGAGGATAGCACCAAGAAGTCTTTTACATGCCATTATTGTGGTAAGACTGGCCATATGAAGAAACATTGTAGGAAGCGGTTGGCTGATCAGAAATGCAACCAAGAAGGGCCTCAATAGAGTGCCCATGTTGCAGAGCATATCGAGTAGGAGTCTGCCTTTTATGCATTCATGGCCAGAAGAACATCAGATTATGGGTAGACTTGCTTTAAGTTAGTAGAATGACCATTAAGGGAGGGTATTAAAGTATTATTGTAATATTTAATGATCATCTTAGTTGTTAGTTAGTTGCTAATTTACTTTTAGTTAACTTAGTTTGCTTTAGTTAGTTTTAGCAACTTTCAGTTTATTGTTTTTGTTCACTTTAGTTCACGACTGTTTACATTGGCTTGTAATCTATTATTAAAGGAGTATTCCTCTCCTTGTTTAAGAACGAACAATGATAATCAATTACCAATTCAAATTTAAAGTAGACTTTCTATCATTAAGAGAGCCACCCCAACTTGAATCAATGAAGCCAATAAGATTAATGCTCTTTGCTGATCTATAATGAATGCCATATTCATAGGTGGCCATCACATACCTCAAAATTCTCTTCATTGCTTGAAGATGCTTTTGAGTGGGATTACTCATAGACCTTGAAACCAAAGAAACTCTAACAATAAACTATCAACCATACTTCTATACATCTTCTCATTGACTTTCAAACTACCATCTTCTTTCATTAATTTCTCACACTTGCAATTTGAGTAATAGCTGGTTTACAATCATATAAACCAAACTTTTTCAATGTATCTTTTGCAAGCTTAGATTGACAAATGTAAATCTCACCTTCCTTTTGATGAACCTCAATGCCAAGGAAATATTTCATCAATCCAAGATTTGTCATGTTAGAATTATTAGAATAATATCTTTCTATTTGCGTCGTTAATGGTCATCTCGCTTTTTCTAACTTCGTCTCTTGTTAACGATTGTTTCTTTTAGAAACATCGTATCTTGTAATCTATTTAAGGAACTTTCGTTCCTTGGTTTAATACAACAACAACATCGATTTTGTAACATGGTATCAGAGCCAGAACATTAAAATTTGTTTTTCTAAAAATTTGTTTTGAAATTTTTTAGTTTTTTGAAAAACGTTTTTTTTCATAAAGAAATTCGTGGCTCCTACTTTTCGTCCCTTTTTTGAGGTCGTTTTTTTACAAAGGGAAGAAAATCGCATTCTTTGTTTCTGGTGGCATACCCAGAAAAAAAATAAAAAATTTCGTGCTCATTACTAACGCGACTACTGGCCACGTTTTTTTTACAGTGTGGGCGCAATTTTTTATATGTCTGGTCCCAATTTTTCTTAGGTTTTTGGCGAAATCTTAAAAAATTTCCTAGTCGCGTTTTTGAAACTCTGACTGAACGCGTTTTCTGAAGACTTCTTGGTGCGATTTCTTGTTTCCTTTCTGCAGGCCATGTTCTGGTCTTTTGATGCGATTATACCTACGTTTTGCAAAATAAAATCGTGTTTTCAAGCTCTGTGGATGCGCTGACTACATTCATATCCCAGGCAAGGTTTTGAAGAATCCATCCGCCAGGTTTGTTTTGTTTTCTACCCGCGACAAGCGCCCTTGCTCCTAAGCTGCCACCGGTTTAGTGTTTCATGGATGTTTTTTTCCTCTCCTGTGTCGGTTTTTTTTTGGCTCCTATTTTCCACGAGTGGGTCTCTTGGTTCCAAGCCTCAAGACAGCCTTGTTCGCCTCCCGCCGACGCCAGCCAGATCACAACCTTGAAAGATTTGTGACTTCTTTTGTTGTAATTGTGACGGAATTTAAGTACTTGCAAACCGTCTTTATCAACCGACCTAGGGTTTTTATAAAAATCCTCTGATTTTTGGTCGAATTAAAATTCTATCTTCATATTTTTTTTTTGGGTCTTTCAGCAAGAATTTTGGGTCTTCATAAACTTTTTTGGGTGCCTTTTGTTTGCGGCTAGGGTTTTGAAAAACCCTTTGTTTTTCAAGCCGACAAATCGAAGTTCTGGGTTTTTAAATATTTTTTTGTCTCGTAAAGAAAAAAAAAATCTGTCTTCTGGCTTTTAAAAATTCCGGGAGGTTTTATAATTTTCTCCTCAAAAATTAAGAGTTTTTCTCCTGTATACCCTAGTTAGGGTTTTTGTCGTTTGGGAGGGCTCTTTGGTATTTGGTTTTTACCTTTTTTTTGAAAAAACGATGATTTGTAATCTTGGGTTTGGCAATTTTTTCCTCAAAAATCGTGGTTTGTTGCAATCAGTTTTTTGGTTGCACTTGGAGTTGCTGGGGAAAACATTTGCACATTTGGCTTCTTGCAGTCTATTCTAGGGCATCATGCTCATTTGCAAAAGTTTGAAGGGTTTGCCGATTTTTCCTCAAAATCGTAGCAGCTGTTCTCGGCATGTCTCTGGTTATAGGGAGGGACAGTTCTCCAACTTCATGTTGGACAATTGGTGTTGTTATTTCCAAAAGTTATGCAGTTTCTGGGAAGGTTGGTGGCAGACTCATTTCAAGTGGCAGAGTCAGTGGCAGGCTCTTGTCTTTTGTTGCAGTAGCATTCTGAGAAGAAGGGGGCACCCTTCTTTGTTATCTCTGGATAGTTAGAATGATGACCATTAAGGGAGGGTATTAGAATAATATCTTTCTATTTGTGTCGTTAATGGTCATCTCGCTTTTTCTAACTTCGTCTCTTGTTAACGATTGTTTCTTTTAGAAACATCGTATCTTGTAATCTATTTAGGGAACTTTTGTTCCTCGGTTTAATACAACAACAACATCGATTTTGTAACAAGAATCAGCCATCATACCTTGCTTGAAATTCACAATCATGTTTCTAGAGCTTCTTGTAACAATCAAGTCATCTACATATAAGCATAGAAAGAGAACATAAGAATCAATAGTTTGAATGTAAAGGCTAGGGTTCGTTTTAGCTTTTCACAAAGCCATTCTCTAAGAACCACTTATCAATTCTTGAATACAAAGCTCTTGGAGCTTGCTTGAGACCATAATGTGCCTTTTCCAACTTCAAAACCATTCCTTCTAACAAAACCATTATCCAAGCACCTCTTATCAATTCTTAAATACCAAGGTTTTGGAGTTTGCTTGAGATCATAAAATGCCTTTTCCAACTTATGAAATTATAAATCCATTCCTCTTTACCTATTATACACTTCTTCTCCTATGAAGCCATTTAGAAATGTAATTTTTACATCCAATTGTTGTTACCAATAAACATGTCATCCACATATAGGACAATAATTAGAATTTGATCATAAATAAATTTAATGTAAACACATTTGTCCTTTTTATTCCTAACACAACCCAACTTCAAAGCAAATGCTTTAAACTTTTAATACCACATCCAAGGTGATTGTCTCAAACTATACAATGATTGTTTTAGCCTACAAATCCAAATTTCTTTCCCTTTTATCTCAAAGCCGTCTAGCTGTCATAATTGTTAGTTTTATGATCAGATTTAATGTACAGAAATTAATTCAAAATCAGACACAAGAACACAACAGATACCCTGGAAAAACCCTCCTCTTGAGGGAGAAAAACCCAGCAACAATATATCACTTATATATTGAATCTCAAAGAGAAACTCTTTTACAATGAAGGCCGATAATGAGGCCAATAGATTGCACCACAAAACTGATGCTATCACAAGAACAACTCAGATGTAATTTGCTTAGACACCAATAATGTCGATCTGCACTTAAGAATAATTCGCACTTGATAAGGCTCGAACTTATGATGAACAATGAACCGAATAGATAATAGAATGAGATGCAACCAAGGAGTATAAATATAACATTGAATGGAGGGACGTGACCCCTCAATAAACACAAGTCGGCCTTGAGAAATAATCGCGCCTCTACACAAGAGGTCGGCCCCTTTAGAAAATTGCGCCACTTCATAATATAACAAATATTAAATGATAACAAAGGACGTGTCTCTTCAATCATCTCAAGTCGGCCAAGATATCGAATATAATAAATACAATTCAAATAGCCGTTAGGCTACATTTGAATTGTTTCAATCGCGATTAAAGAAGCAAACTTGACATTGTTGTGGTTAACATCATCATCTCCGCCTAGATGATGCCTCCAGTCACATGCTTATATTATCACCCTCCGTGATGTTCACCATACTGGCTAAACTTATAAGTGGAACGAGATATCACCCTCATTGTGATATCGTATATCACCCTCAACATGATATCAAACTCATGCAACGGCTTTTTCACAACTGCCATGCATGGTATGTATGGGCAAGTTCATCACTTCATGATGCTGCCACCCTACATGATGCCTCACCATCTCTCCTAGGGCAGCTCACTGGCATGAAAATCACCACTCTCCTCAGTGGCCATGGAGCTTCCAGACACTGTAACATGGCTTCTCCCAGAGGGCAACCAAGGGATTACCCAACCTCTTACGAAGAACTCCCATTAATTAAGGATTTCACCTCGAACTTCTCTCACAGAGAAGAACTCATTAAAGAGGATCACTGATACTGATACTCTTTCTCAGTTAAGGCTGTATTCTCCACCATACCAAGCTTATCTTGAAAGTACACAAAATTTATCCTGGAGAGAGGCTTGGCGAGAATGTCTGCCGTCTGCTCATCAGTGCTGATATACTTCAACTGTATGGCTTTCCTCAAAACCATATCTTTGATATAATGGTATTTGATCTCAACATGCTTGGTTCTGTCATGAAACACAGGATTGACAGAAAGCTTCACACAGCTCTGGTTATCACAATGAATGATATAGGCTCCATTGATTGTCCAAACAATCCTGCAAGGAGCTTATGAAGTCACACTACTTCCCGAGCTGCCATACAAGCTGCAATATACTCTGCCTTTGCTGTACTCAATGCTACAGATGACTGCTTCCGACTGCACCAGGAAATCATATCAGATCCCAAACTGAAGCAACATCCAGAGTTGCTCTTCCGATTAGTGACACTCCTGCCCAATCAGAATCAGTATAACCATGCGCTCCAAGTCCACATCTGAAGAATATCTCAACCCATATCCAACTGTGCCACACAAGTATCTCGGATATGTTTTTCTGCAACAAGATGTATTTGTCTCGGTTCACACACGAACTGACTAAGTGCACTCACAGCATAACAGATGTCTGGTCTAGTGTTAACTAGATACATCAAGGACCCTATCAATTGCCTGTACATCGTAGGATCCACCAAGTCTGAACTAGCTGTAGCCTCTTTTAATTTATGTAGGTTGGTCTCCATGGGTGTAGACATGGATTTGCAATCCATCATACCAAACCTCTTAAGTATATCAATGGTGTACTTCCCTTGACTTAGAATCATCTCATTTGGCTTCTGCCAAACTTCTAAGCCAAGGAAGGAATGCATGAGCCCAAGGTCCTTCATTTCAAATTCAGAAGCCAACTCCTTCTTGCATTTGAGAATAAGGTGCTCTTCTCCAGTAAGAATCAAATCATCAACATACAAAACCAAAATCAATGCTTCACCATTAATTATCTTGAAGTACAGATTTGAGTCAGCATCGTTCTTGAGGAAGCCCAAGCTTGACAGGTAACAATCAATCCTTTCGTACCATGCGCGAGGTGCCTGCTTAAGACCATACAAGGTCTTCTTTAGCCTGCAAACATGAGACTCCTTTCCATGTACCTCGAATCCATCAGGTTGCTCGATATAAACTTCTTCCTCAATCACACCATTTAGAAAAGCTGTCTTCACATCCATTTGATGAATCTTCCATCCTCTAGATGCAGCAATGGCAATAATGGTTTTGACAGAAGTGTAGCGAGCAACAGGAGCAAATGTTTCTTCATAGTCAACTCCCTCTTTTTGTGATAACCTCTAGGCATGAATCTTGCCTTATACTTCTCAATGCTCCCATTAGCCGCATGTTTGATCTTGAAGAGCCATTTTGAAGATACCACAGATTTGCCTTCGGGTCTAGGAACGATGTCCCAGACATCATTCTTGAGAATTGACTGATACTCCTCGTTCATAGCATCCTTCCAAACTTGTTGACTAGAAGGTTCCTCAACACTGGAAGGCTCAGACTCAATAATTTGACTCATCAAAGCAACATAACTGGAAAACTTATGTGGCCTTTTGCTTTCTCTGAAGGTACCTCTAGGAGCTGCAACCCTTTCTGCCTCTTGCATAGTTTGCCTAGCCCAAAGAGGCCTTTTTCTTCCAATCACAATATCAGTAGGCCCATCAGTAGGTTCCAAGGGCTCAACTGGATCAATATCTTCCTTTGGATATGAAATCTCCCTCCGAATCTCAGGAGTATGGTCAACTTCCATATCCCGAGGAGACTCTTCATTATCCTAAATGCAACATCTTCCTCAAATGTGACATCCCTACTGATTTCGATCAACTTCTGACCTAGAATGTATATCCTGTAGGCTTTTGATGTCTCACTGTAGCCCACAAATATTCCCTTCTTACTAGAAGGCTCCAACTTTGTTCTCTTTTCCTTTGGAATATGGACATAAACTGGACATCCAAAGATCCTTAAATGACTCACCTCTGGCTTCTTTTCAGTAAAGGCTTCTTCAGGAGTCATGTTCTCCAAGATTCTGTGAGGACTTCTATTCTGAACATAGACTGCAGTCCTAGAAGCTTCTGCCCATAGGAAGGTCTGCAGATCCTGGTCATAGATCATGGCTTTTGCTGCTTCCACAATCGATTTGTTCTTTCTCTCAGCAACACCGTTCTGTTGAGGATTATAGGGAACACAAAACTCCCTCTTAATCCCAACTTCAACACAAAAATTCCGAAAGCTGCCAGAAGTGTATTCTCCTCCATTATCAGATCTTAGGACTTTGATTCTTTTCCCAGAAAGGTTCTCTACCTGAGCTTTGAACTCCTTGAACCTTTCTAACACTTCCACAGACTCTTTAGTTTTCAAAAAATAAATCCAAGTCTTTCTAGAGCAGTCATCAATAAAAAGAATGTAATACAAGAAACCACTCGAAGAAGGAACAGACATTGGACCACATAAATCAGAATGAATGAGATCTAGAATACATTTATATTTACTTTCTCTACTATGGAATGGAGCTTTTGTATTCTTACCCATTGCACAGCCTTTGCAAGTACCTTCATGCTCCTGGATGAACTTTGGAAGGCCCGTAACGATCTTCTCCATGATAGGTAGAGCTCGGAAGTGGAGATGAGCCAATCTTCGATGCCAAAGATCACACAAGCTTGAAGAATCATGAACTAATGCCTGAAGTGGACGAGTGTGTAGCCTATAGAGGCTCTCATGTCTAACACCAATTACTTGAGTACTCTTGAAGTTGGAATTCTTTGTCCACACAAGTACTTTGCCTTTGGAGAAGGCAACTTGATATCCTTTATCTTCTAAAGCTGAAATGGAGATGAGATTTCGCTTGATTCCTAGAACATAAAGGACATCACATAACTGTAGTGTAATGCCAGAATCCAAATGGAGAGTAGAGGTCCCAATCCCTTTCACGGAGTAGCTAGCATCATCTCCAATAATGACTTGTTCAGAAGAATCTCTCTCCACCAAGCTTGATAAATGCTCCTTAAAACCAGTGATGTGTTGAGAAGCACCACTGTCGATCAGCCAAGTGTTGGTGTCTATAGATACATTGCTTGACAATGCCGAATAGAACAAGTATTCATAAGAGTCCTTCTGAGGAGAGGCCTCATCAACATCTGCAATGGTGGCCTGTTGCTTAGGCCTGGATGGACAATGCTTGGCAAAGTGACCATACTTGTCACATCTAAAGCATTGGATTTTGGATAAGTCTCTCTTCTTCTTGAATGTCGGAGCACCATCATTTCCTTTATCTCGATTCCTCTTGAAAAATCCTTTCTTCCCATCTTTTCCTTTCTTCTTCGAAGAGTGAGAGGAGAGAACATGAATATCTTCATTAGTTGAACTTTGGTCAACGCCTCTAGCCACCAACCTTGACTCCTCTTGAATGCAGTCGGCCCTCAAACGATCAAACTTAGGAAGTTTGGATCTTGCACTGATTCCTTGAATGTAGGACTCCCATGATAAAGGAAAACCATTGAGAGCAAGCATGGTCAAGTCCTTATCATCAATCACATGACCAATTGTAGAGAGCTGATCTCTCAATTCCGAAATCCTCATGAAACAGGCAATCACTGTTTCTCCTTTCGCCATCTTCACATGGTGTAGTTGTTGCTTCAGTGCAAGTGCCCGGCTGGTGTTGTTGATTTCGTACATCTCCTCCAATGTTTTGAACATGTCCCTTGCCGTCTTCAACTTGGAGACAATCGGAACAATATGATCTTTAACGGAATCAACCAACATCTTCTTTGCCTTGAAGTCTTTCTTCCTCCACTGCAACTTCTCTTCTTCCTCCTTAGGTTCGGGAACTTTGGTCTCCACAAACTCATCCAAATCATTCTCTTCCAAGGTGAGCATGATTCTGAACCTCCATGATGTGTAGTTGGATGCTCCCTCGAGTCTATCCTCGATTTTAAGACTATTCACCATCTTGACTAAAATAGAGATAGACAAAAGACAATCAATCACATATTTTCTTTCATCCAAAATAATATCGCCTTCCAAAAAGAAGGCATTTGAAGAAGGTTTTCCTGGAACAACTTTAGCACATAGGGTCATGTTCCATTAAATATCATCTGAAATACCATTTGAAGTTGAGAATCCTTTTTAGAAAGAAAATAAAATCTTACCAATTTCAGCAGGGTCAGAAGGCATAAAGCCCCACAATATCAATAATAGTAAGGTTTTCTCTCACATGCCAAGACTTGAGGATTCTCAAGAAGTATCTATTCTTCCCTCCCCATTTCAGCTATCTGAGCCTAGATATAATCAGAGCTTTTTGTGAAAGTAATTTTATCAGACCTTAAAATCATTTTTAACTATAACAATCTGTTCTCCAAGAACTAGATTATCTTGCTAGTTTTTGAAGTTGTGATTCTAAATCATTGAGTCTCTTGTGAATTACCCTAGCAAACATCTTTCTTATCCAAGCTTTTATTTCTACCAAAATCTCTTATAAATTACTGATGGCATCCAAGCCTTTTTCCAATTAAATATGGTTGACTCAGAGGAGCTGGAAGATTTAGTTAGAAACCATAGGTTTTTAAGTCAAGCAAGACAATCGGGATACCTGAAATGAGAAACATTTGGCCTGTACCAACATTTAGAAGAGGAGGAAGCTAATTGAGAACACATTTCAACTGGGTGGTGAATAGAAAGAGTCTAGGGAAGGGCTTTTCTCACTTTACATTGACCCACATTAGGACTACTAAATGGTCTCTGGTAAGATGAAAGCTATCTAACTTAGAGTACATTCTCTTATTCCCTCTCTAATTGTTACACCAAGTATACCAGAATCTAGATAGCTATACTTTGTGCCTTCCCTCTCCGCAAAGAATCAAACACATTCAGCCACCTTTTCGTCTTAGATTAATAAAATTGCTCATTTCCCTTTCAGTCAAACCTGAAACCACTAAGATTGTTGTTATGCTCAACCATATTGAAGTCTATCCATAGCAAGGGAACTCTCTTTAAAAATAAGACTCTTAAAATAAAATAAGACGCCAAAAAGAAAGCTAAACCCTAAGTGGAGGGCCTAGGTTGCAAAGCCTAATTTCAATTTCTTTTTTTGGAAAAGCAAAAAAGAGAGGGAGAAAGAGGACGAGGAATTTATAGCCAAGGGAGATACCACATTTGCATTCTTTATTAGGTATTCTCACTTTTACCCCTAATTTTTTATTGTCACCATTTATTAGTTAACACATGTTTTTTTAGTTATAAATGTCAATAATCTTATTTTTTAACACATTGAACCAATGAACTCCAACGTGCTGGAAAAATCAAATTTACCATTTCATTTTTGTTTTGTTCAATTTTTATTTTTTCTCCGCTTTGACTTGTGATAAACATCATTGTTTTTCTCATTTGTAAAATACTAAATGTTGAATATTCATTATATAAATTCTCTGAGGGTTTGTTTAGGTTTTGTCATTTTGAATATTCCTGTCATATTTCATCCAGATTATCACCTGCCATCTAACTTGTCTTTTGCATATCAGTAGCATATTGTTACTTTCAGTTCTGGAGCTTCACATTATTATTTTTGTGGTTTAAAACCTATGTATTTGTCAATGGTACTATTTTCATTAGTTTCAAATGAGCCTAATATTATTTCATGTATTGCAAATAGTGTTTGAGTGAATTTTCCTATATACGCAGAATGTCTGTCCGATTTGAAATTGCTTGTGTATCACAAGTGCCCTGCCATTCTGATGTGTATCACTATTATAGTGAATATTGTAGAACATGTAATTGGTTGGTGATTCAAAAAGTTAAAGTGACTGTAAGGCTTCATTTTTGCCGATCTTGATTGTCAGGATGCTCATTTTTCCTTTTATCAGATTGTGTCCATCATGATTGCTGGCAAGTTTAATGCCTCTTTTGGGAAATTCAGGGTATTCATTAAATGAATAAAATATATCTAAGCATATACATTGAACTGGAATTTTTGTAGGTACCGAGGTCATCTAAAATGTTACACGAGGATAATGAGACAGCACTTTACAGTGTTACTCTGTTCAGGAAAGTAGCTGATAGTTTCAAAATTAATGCACGCGAAAAAGGATTTCAGGTCAGTATCTCTTCGTAGGATCTTTTATTTTTGACTGTAAAGTGTGAAGTGTCAAATGGTCGTATATTTTGTAAGTCTTATTGACAATTATCATATTTTGCTATTGCATGCATGAGATGTAATTTGTTCTTTAACTCTGTAATTGAAGTATTCTCGTGGTGCTTATGAATGTCACTATGTCTGGGAGTTGTTTTTAGATAAGGATCCATTCAACTAATCTCTTAAAAATATTAATTTCTAGATAATATTCAAATTTGTAAATTTGTTTTTATGAAAAAAAGGGATATTCATTGAATAAAGATTACTATTTGAGAACATGAGTACCACTTTTAATCCATATATGATAATATTATGCATGTCAGATTCGTGATTTTGAATATGATCCAGAAGCCCAAGAAAGGAGGAGAGAGGAGATGGAACAAATACTGAATGATCAGGAGACCACGAGGGGTGCTCTTCAACAATGGTGCCATGCTAGCTATGGAGAGGTAGCTTCATAACTATATAGTTCAATGGATTACTGATATTTTTTTCTTTGTCCAATATAGATGAGGTTCTAAAATTTTTATTGGACTGGATTGAAAAATGCTACCTATGGTAAATTTATTTGTTCAAGTCATTATATGCATTCTTCCCTTCAACACCATGGACCGGGACAGGCGGGAGGGGTGGGGGGGGGGGACATTCTTGTATTTGTACAACTCCAAGCGGGATCTCCCTGTCATGATCATAAAACAAGGGTTTCAATCCCATGCAATCTCTTAAGTGCTAGTCACATATTTTTTAAATCTCTGAAGAGCATACATGTTGTATCATTTTCTCAATTATCATTTCTGGGAGCAAAACTTCTTGGTGGCAATTCATAAACAATAGTGTTCTCACACTTTGCATACATGGAGTCAATAACTATAAAGAATGTGTTTAATCAAATGAATGATTGTACTTAATGTAATGTCCTAGTGACCTGCATTATAATGTTTAGAATCTTAGATTAATGATGGTTCCGGAAAGCTCATGAGTGTACTGTTACTATCAATCATCTGTTCTATCATGTTCTTTTCTATATGTATAGTTGTGTTGGTACCTTTGGAGAGTTTCATTCATGGGCCAATTTTAAGTTTATTAGATACCTTTATACACTACAAATAGGAATGAGGAAGGTGTAATGTTCCCGTAATTCCAATTTGAGGTTTGGCGGGAGATTTATGGAAAAATAGTGTTTTTCAACACTAGTCGAATTTTTAGGCTAGGCCGACTCACTTGGGTCGTGCCTTGGTAAGATTTGAAATTATGTTTTCTTTCTTTTTAGCTCTGGTCGACACCTTCCAAATCGGCGTATGCATCATGTATTTATTAGGTTCGTTTTCTTCATGGAGATCATCACAAGTTGGGAGACATACTCTATCTGGCTTTGAGGACGTAGTCGCTCATGACCAGGATCCCAGGTCAGGACATAGTTCAGGTTGTGGGAAGACTTGTGAATATTCTTCATTTCGTCACTCTCTAAACCAACCTCCTCTCATACCGAACACATTGCAGGTCACACGGGAGCAGGATCGCTTGGTCACCGTGACTGTAATGTTCTCGTAATTCCAATTTGAGGTTTGGCGGGAGATTTCTGGAAAAATAGTGCTTTTCAACACTAGTCGAATTTTTAGGCTGGGCCGACTCACTTGGGTCGTGCCTTAGTAAGATTTGAAATTATGTTTTCTTTCTTTTTAGCTTTGGCCGACACCTTCCAAATTGGCGTATGCATCATGTATTTATTAGGTTCATTTTCTTCATGGAGATCATCACAAGTTGGGAGACGTACTCTGTCTGGCTTTGAGGACGTAGTTGCTCATGACCAGGATCCCAGGTCAGGACGTAGTTCAGGCTGTGGGAAGACTTGTGAATATTGTTCATTTCGTCACTCTCTAAACCAACCTCTCACACCAAACGCATTGCAGGTCACACGGGAGTAGGATCACTTGGTCGCCGTCCAGGCAGAGCCGTTGGCTCTGGCCGGCGCCGCTAGAACCGACGTCCATCATTGGAACATCACTACACACACATACGGGAGTGCGTGTGGTCTTATCTGTTTGGCATACCTCACATGACCGACGCACAGGGGAAGCCCAAACGTATTGCTCAAGAAGATAGCGATCTGTGTGGAGTTTCAGGGGAGTCGTGGCTTGCATTGAGTCACTTATAGTTTAGCAGCCGGCGAAATATTGATCTAATGTCAAGTGCGATCATCTTATTC
>VDFB02080785.1:0-42536 GCA_007258455.2 Sequoia sempervirens | reverse complement strand
GAGTGTGATGCTTCAGGCGAAGGCATTGGAGCCGTATTAATGCAGAACCAACATCCCATAGCATATGAGAGTAGAAAGCTTACTAAACAAGAGAAGGCTTTCTCAATTTACGACAAGGAGATGTTGGCTATCATGCACACTCTCGCTAAATTCCGACAATACTTGGTCTACAGAAACTTTGTGGTGAAGATAGATCATAACAGCCTGAAGTACTTCCTAAATCAACGAGACTTGAACGATGGACAACAGAAATGCGTAAGCAAACTTCAAGCTTACGATTTTGATATTGAATATGTTAAAGGCAAGAACAATGTGGTCGCCGATGCTCTATCTAGGAAACCTTATCTTTGTGCTATGACTGATATATCAGCTGATTGGAGAACTCATATTATCGTTGAATATGCTAAGGATTCATTTGCTATTGATATTTTGGAAGGGAAGGTAGATGATGATAGGTACAGGGTGGTTGAGGAGCTTATCCTCTACAAGGGTCGAGTCTACTTGGTGCCTCACTCTATGATAAAAAATAAGATCATTAAAGCTTGCCACGATACCCCTCTTGCGGGTCACCCAGGATTCTACAAGACATACAAACAAGTCAGGAAACGTTTTGCATGGAAGGGACTGAAAAACGATGTATTGCAGCACGTTAGGGAATGCTTGGTATGTCAACAAAATAAGATAGAGCATGTGTTACCAGCCGGGTTGTTGCAGCCCTTAACCCATTCCCCATCAAAACTGGGAAAGTATTTCGATGGACTTCATCATGGGGCTGCCCAAGGTGCAAGGTAAGGATTGCATTTATGTTGTGGTGGATAGACTCACTAAGTAGGCTCATTTTTTCTCCATTACTTAAGAATTTAAGGCACAACAAGTTGCAGATTTGTTTTTTAAGGAAGTATTCAGACTTCACGGATTGCCAAGAAATATTGTGAGCGACAGGGATAGCAGGTTCATCAGTTTGTTTTGGCAAGAACTCTTCTATTTGGTTCATACAGAGTTAACCCCTAGTACAAGCTACCATCCTCAAACAGATGGGGAAACATAAATAGTGAACAAATGGATTGAGGGATACTTGAGGAATTACGTGACAGGGCAGCAATCAGCTTGGGTGAAATGGTTACATCTCGGAGAATTCTACTATAACACCACATATCATATGTCTATTGAGATGTCACCATTCAAGGCACTCTACAGGTATGAGACCACTTCCTTCATGGATTTGATCCTTGCAGACAGAAGAGTTCCGAGTGCCAAGCATATGATTCAGCATAACATGGACATCATGAATTCCTTGAAAGAGAATCTTCAATGTGCCCAAAATCAGCAAAAGCTATATGCCGACCAGTGAAGGACTGAGAGGGTCTTCGAAGTAGACGACATGGTGTACTTAAGGTTGCAACCATATCGTCAGTCGTCTCTCAAGGGAAATGGAGTGGAAAAGTTAAGGCCAAGGTTCTATGGGCCATACAGGATCACACATAAGATTGGGGAGGTGGCATATGAGCTTGAATTGCCACCTGGAAGCAAAATTCATAATATCTTGCATGTTTCATGCTTGAAGAAGGCCTTAGGACAACAGATTACACCATCACTGGAGCTGCCGCCTCTTGATGATGAAGG
Source organism: Sequoia sempervirens (assembly GCA_007258455.2). NCBI lineage: Eukaryota > Viridiplantae > Streptophyta > Pinopsida > Cupressales > Cupressaceae > Sequoia > Sequoia sempervirens. The sequence continues at coordinate 40,913 of VDFB02080785.1, read as the reverse complement.
AAAACTGATTCTCTAGCCAGAAACGGTGCTGGATGTAGGAGAGAAGCGTCTAAGGAACAAGGTAATCCCAGAATATTTGGTCAAATGGAAGAACCTACCTGCTGAAGACGCGACTTGGGAAGGGGTGGAGATTTTCCAGCATCCTAATTTGAGGTTGCTTGAGGTCAAGCAACCATCTGAGGGCGGGGACTGTAATGTTCCTGTAATTCCAATTTGAGGTTTGGTGGGAGATTTATGGAAAAATAGTGTTTTTCAACACTAGTCGAATTTTTAGGCTGGGCCGACTCACTTGGGTCGTGCCTTAGTAAGATTTGAAATTATGTTTTCTTTCTTTTTAGCTCTGGCCGACACCTTCCAAATCGGCGTATGCATCATGTATTTATTAGGTTTGTTTTCTTCATGGAGATCATCACAAGTTGGGAGATGTACTTTGTCTGGCTGTGAGGACGTAGTCGCTCATGACCAAGATCCTAGGTCAGAACGTAGTTCAGGCCGTGGGAAGACTTGTGAATATTGTTCTTTTCATCACTCTCTAAACAAACCTCCTCTCACATCGAACGCATTGCAGGTCACACGGGAGCAGGATTGCTTGGTCGCCGTCCAGGCAGAGCCATTGGCTCTGGCCGACGCCGTTGGAACCGACGTCCATCATCGGAACATCACTACACACACATACAAGAATGTGCGTGGTCTTATCTATTTGGCATACCTCACATGACCGATGCACAAGGGAAGCCCGAACGTATTGCTTAGGAAGATAGCGATCTGTGTGGAGCTTCAGGGGAGTCGTGGCTTGCATCGAGTCACTTACAGTTTAGCAGCCGGTGAAATATTGATCTAATGTCAAGTGCGATCATCTTATTCCATCACATGCGCATCTGAAAATCTGTATCAAATAAATATACATTTGGATCTGATTCAATCCGAATTGAATTTGTTCATTATGTGAATTCCCTTTAGTTTGATATTTGATTTAATGTACTCAGGAGTGTTCACTGTTTTCTATATGAAATGTGGTGTTAAATCTGTATGACTTCTCTACAAAATACATTTGGCCAATTTCCTGTAGTTGCAGTACTTTTGGTTTGAAAATAGTTTAAGCTCTTACAGAAGGTATTCCTATTCATCTGATTTTTTCAATATTAAGTTTTTGTGTATAATTGGCCATATCTTCTGTAAAATAATATTTCTGCATATATGATGAATGTGACTTTTCTTGTTCATATACTTCAATGTAGAATATAGTAGCTACATTTTTGGGACTATTGACTTTCATTTTTATGTCACCTGTGCTAAGATAGAAGTATGTTGTCACCAATAGAAATACTAATTTGAGATTGTGAGGAAGAAGGCTGCAAACACTGCTCAGGGTCTGGTGATGGGAGTTAGAGATGGTAAGGTTGCAATCCACATATGGATTTGGATCATTGTCAAGATCAGTTGTTTGAATTTGGTGATTGTCTGGAGTGGTTTGGCCATGGTATTAGCCTCATAAATGTAGTTTTTTTGTAGGGGAAAAAATGGTACTTTGGTGACATCAAAAGTTGAATATTTTACATATTTAGAATCCTTGTAAAATTACACACTTAACAAAACAAATGGCATCTTGTTTTGAGTCTAAATGCAAAAGTTATGGCTTCGAGAAGATAGAGTGCAAATTGAGCTCCAAAGGGGGGTTTTCATAATCAACATAATGGTGGTTTCATGATTGACATAGTAGCAGTTTCATAATTGTTGGGGCAGTTTCGTATTTGCTAGTCTGTTAGAACCAATAATGTCATCCAAGTTGAATGTGCAAGTAGCCAGTGTTGGGAAGGCTTTTTTGTCCATATTCTTGTTATTTGGGCTTCCAATTCGATTCTAGAACATGTCTAAAGGGGCATCTTGTTTCCCAAGAAGGCATAGGAGATATCTTCAGCCATTTTCATAGCCATTGGCTGTAAGGATGGGCAATTTTTGGTGTTTGGACCCATTACTTTTGTGTGCACGGCTCTAGCTGGTGAATTGGTGTTGAGATTAACTCTTCTCTATTGTCTTGCATAACATAACATAGCATGAGTCTATTCTTAATCATTAGCTTAAGAACCGTATAACACATATCTTACTAGGATGGATTACCAATTCATAATTTCATCAATATATTTAAACAATGTTGTTGGGGGGGTTGGGGTTGGGGGTGGGGGGAAGTGGGGTGGGGTTAGTTTCCTTTAACAAGGTAAGATCTACCTACCTCAAGTGCTCTTATCATCAATGGATATGGCATAGGAAACACACATATTGAGATTAGGACAGCAATAAAAAGATTGAGACACACCCTTACGCATTAACCAAATACAAGTGTAAGTTTACTAGCGTCTCATTCTTAAATTCATATACTCATAATAGCATTTCTAATAAGGAAGAGAGAGCTAAGGATCAACTCAAGTCAAAGTCTATCTATATTCTCTTTGCAAATAGGTGGCATTATAAGGAGAGAGAGAGAGAGAGAGAGAGAGAGAGTACACTACCTGAATTCATTGTTTGATCTAGCAATGAAGCACCTTCATAAGAGAAGAATAAATAAATATTACTAGTTACAGCTAGAGAATTCATTTTTTACTTAAAAAGCATTTAGGGAAATAAGACAATGATAACCACAATCATTTATCTTAAAAGAGTAACAACTCAAGAGAGCAATCTAGAGATCTTATTACATACACAAAATTAGTTAAGTAATATAGCAGCCCATATTAGCAATTACTTCACACTCATTAAGGATATCACAAAGGTTAGAGAAAGTTCAACATGTACATTCTATTGGATAATATCAAAGAAAAATATATTTTTCACACAAAGAAACGATATAGGAAGCATTACCTAACTAACTAGATAGCATCATTACTTCACAACTATCAGGGAAGTGGGAAGAGTGAAGAGCACATTATTGAAGCACACTTTAACTATTATGCATCATTCACAATACCATCCCAACCTAAGTGTGTAAGCACAACATACCATCTACTAGATCATTTCTGTTGATGTTAGAGCAGCATCGGGCTTCTACTTCCAGCCCCGTCGTATTAAAGAATAAATTAAATGATAGCCTATCGGCTATTTAATTTATTGTGATATCGATTGGTGAAGAGGCGCTTCACCTTGAATATTATTTAATATTTAATTGATCTCTCTTGAGGCTGACTTCTCTCATCCGCCACCTTTCATGGAGTCACATCGATTCACTTTGAAGGCCGACATGATGCTTTTGAAGGAACACGATCTCTCCCTTGTGTATATATACAAGTTGCTCATCTGTTCATTATCATCATATATTCATTACATACATTCCTTCATAGTGCGATTCATAAGAGAAGTGCGAATTCACTCAAGTGCAGATTGAAGTCTCAAGGAGGCCAAATTTATTGTCTTGTGAAGGGCGATATTATCATCAGATATTGCATCAAGTTTTGGTGTTGTTGAGTGGCCTCATAATCGGCCTCATTGTAAAGGAGATTATTGTTTCATATTCAATATATAAGTGATATATTGTTGCTGGGGTTTTCTCCCTCAAGTGGAGGGTTTTCCTAGGGTATATGCTGTGTCTATTTGTTTGAATTAGAATTAAATTCTGCTTATTCTCATCTGATCATAAAATTAACATGGTATCAGAGTGGGTTTAAGAAAGATCGTGATCAGATTTTCATAAGCATCGCTATCTTCCATTCTTGTTCTCATCTTCTTGCGTCTATCTTATCTTCAAAATGGTGAACGGGCTCAAAATTGAAGATAGACTTGAAGGTGCTTCCAACTTCACCTCTTGGAAGTTTAGAGTATTGCTCGCATTGGAAGATAATGAGATTGCTGAGTTTATGGAGAACGAAGTTCCCGAACCTTCCGATGAGAATGAGAAGTCACAATGGAAGAAGAATGGCACTAAGGCAAAGAAGATTTTGGTTGATTTTGTGAAGGACCACCTTGTGCCAATTATCTCCAAGTTGAAGTCAGCAAGAGAAATGTTCAAGACCTTGGAGGAAATGTATGAGATCAATAATACAAGCAGAGCTCTTGCCTTGAGGCAACAACTTCATCATGTCAAGATGGCAAAAGGAGATTCTGTCATCTCCTTCTTCATGAAGATCACTGAATTGAGAGATCAACTCTCTACCATTGGGCATATGGTTGATGATAAGGATTTGGCTATGTTGGCGCTCAATGGTCTTCCTCAATCTTGGGAACCATTTATCCAAGGTATCAGTGGGAGATCAAAACTACCTAAGTTTGATCGCTTGAGGGCAGATTGCATTCAAGAGGAATCGAGATTAGCAGCAAGAGGCAATGGGCAAAGTTCTACCAATGAGGAGATTCATGTACTTGCCGCTCAATCTTCGAAGAAGAAAGGAAGAGAAGGGAAGAAAGGCAACTTCAAGAGGAACAAAGATAGAAGATCAGATGGTGCTCCTGCATCTAAGAAAAAGAAGGATCTTTCTCACATACAGTGTTTCAGATGTGACAAGTTTGGTCACTATGCCAAGGATTGCCCAACTAGACCTAAACAACATGCTTCAGTTACGGATGTGGGCAAGATCTCTCCTCAGAAGGATTCAAGTGAATTTCTATTCTATTTTTCCTTATCAAGCAATGTTCTAGCGGATAGCAACACTTGGTTGATTGATAGTGGCGCCTCTCGTCACATTACTGGATTTAGAGAACATCTTTCAGATTTGGTGGTGAGAGATACAAGTGTTCAAGTCATAATTGGAGATGATGCATGTTATTCCGTGAAAGGCGTTGCGACCTCTCTTCATTTAGATTCTGGCATCTCTTTTCAGTTGAGTGATGTACTATTTTTACCAGGCATCAAGAGGAACCTTGTCTCTATTTCAGCCTTGGAAGATAAGGGATATCAAGTTGCATTCTCCGAAGGAAAAGTTCTTGCATGGTTGAAGAACTTTAGCATCAAGTTAGCTTGTGTGATTGGTGTTCGGCAAGAATGTCTCTACAGACTTTCCACTCGTCCACTACAGGCTTTGTTGCATGATACATCAAGTTCGTGTGAGCTTTGGCATAGAAGACTTGCTCACATTCACTTCAGAGTGCTTCCAACCATGGAGAAGATGGTCACCGACATTGCTAAACTCAGCCAGGAGCATGAAGGTACTTGCCGAGGATGCGCATTGGGTAAGAATACTAAAGGACCCTTTCATAGTAGTGAAAGTAGATCTAAATGCATTCTAGATCTTGTTCATTCTGATTTGTGTGGTCCAATGGCTGTTGCTTCTTTGAGTGGTTTCTTGTATTATGTAATTTTCATTGATGACTACTCTAGAAAGACTTGGATTTATTTCTTAAAGACTAAAGAATCTGAGGAAGTACTTGAGAGATTCAAGGAATTTAAAGCTCAAGTAGAGAACTTGTCCGGGAAGAGGATCAAAGTTCTGAGATTTGACAACGGAGGAGAATACATCTCTGGAAGCTTTCGTAACTTTTGTGTTGAGGCAGGAATTAAGAGGGAGTTTTGTGTCCCTTACAATCCACAACGAAACGGTGTTGCAGAAAGGAAGAACAAATCCATTGTAGAAGCAGCTAAAGCCATGATCCATGATCAAGATCTGCAAATCTTCCTTTGGGCCGAAGCTTCTAGGAAAGCTGTGTATGTTCAGAATCGGAGCCCTCATCGTATTTTGGAGAACATGACTCCTGAAGAAGCCTTCTCAGGGGTGAAGCCTGAAGTCAGTCATTTGAGAATCTTTGGTTGTCTTGTGTATGTTCATGTGCCTAAAGATAAAAGGACAAAGTTGGAACGATTTGGCAAGAAGGGAATATTTGTGGGCTATAGTGAGTCTTCAAAAGCCTACAGAGTCTACATTCCAGGTCAGAAACTGATAGAGATCAGCAGGGATGTTACATTTGAAGAAGATGTTGCATTCAAGAGATCTAAGGGCACTCACATGGAGATAGGCATCAAAGACCAAGAGTCTCCTTAGGACATGGAAGTTGACCATATTCCTGAGATTCAGAGGGAGGCTATTGATCCTAAAGAAGATGATGATCCAGTTGAGCCTTTGGAACGTACTGATGGCCCTACAGACATTGTTATTGGTCGAAAGAGACCTCTATGGGCTAGGCAAACAATGCAGGAGGTAGAAAAGTTTGCAGCCCCTAGAGGAACATTCAGAGAGAGCAAAAGACCTCACAAGTTTTCAAGCTATGTTGCATTGATGAGTCAAATCATTGAGTCTGAACCTTTCAGCAAGTTTGGAGAGATGCTATGGCTGAAGAATATCAATCTATCCTCAAGAATGATGTTTGGGACATCGTACCTAGATCAGAAGGAAAATCTGTTGTATCTTCTAAGTGGCTCTTCAAGATCAAGCATGCGGCTGATGGGAGCATCGAGAAGTACAAGGCTAGGTTTGTGGCTAGAGGATTCTCTCAGAAAGAGGGAATAGACTATGAGGAAACCTTTGCTCCGGTTGCTCATTATACATCCATCAGGACTATCATTGCTATTGCAACAGCTAAAGGATGGAAATTACATCAGATGGACGTGAAGACAACATTTCTAAATGGAATAATTGAAGAAGAGGTATACATTGAGCAACCTGATGGCTTTGAGGTTCATGGGAAGGAGTCTCATGTTTTTAGATTGAAGAAGGATTTGTATGGCCTTAAACAGGCTCCTCGCGCTTGGTATAAGAGAATTGATAGATACCTGTTGAGCTTTGGCTTCTCCAAGAATGATGCTGAATCAAACCTGTACTTCAAGGTAATTGATGGCGAAGCATTAATCTTGGTCCTCTATGTTGATGATCTATTTCTTAATGGAGAAGAACACCTCATTATCAAATGCAAGGAGTTGGTTTCTGAATTTGAAATGAAGGATCTTAAGTACATGCATTACTTCCTTGGCTTAGAAGTATGGTAGAGGCCTAATGAGATTATTCTGAGTCAAGGGAAGTATACAATAGACATCTTGAAGAGATTTGGTATGATGGATTGTAAATCCATGTCTACACCTATGGAAACCAATTTTTAGAAGTTAAAAGAGGTTGTAGCATGTTCAGATCTGGTGGATCCTACTATGTACAGGCAGTTGATTGGATCGTTGATGTATCTAGTCAATACTAGACCAGATATTTGCTATGCAGTGAGTACACTTAGTTAGTTCATGTGTGAACCAAGGCAAATACATCTAGTTGCAGCGAAGCATATCCTGAGATACTTGCGTGGCACAGTTGGGTATGGCTTGAAATATTCTTCTGGTGTGGACTTGAAGCTGCATGGTTATTCTAATTCTGATTGGGCAGGGTGTGTTGCTGATCGGAAGAGCACCTCTAGATGTTGTTTCAGTTTGGGGTTTGCGATGATCTCCTGGTGTAGCAGGAAGCAGTCTTCAGTGGCATTGAGCATTGCAGAGGCCGAGTATATTGCAGCTTGTGTGGCAGCTCGAGAAGCATTGTGGCTTCGAAAGCTCCTTGCAGGATTGTTTGGACAATGATTGGAGCCGACTGTCATTCATTGTGATAATCAAAGCTGTGTGAAGCTTTCTGTCAATCCAGTGTTTCATGACATAACTAAACATGTTGAAATCAAAAACCACTATATCAGAGATATGGTATTGAGGAAAGCTATCCATTTGAAGTACATTCGCACTGATGAGCAGACGACCGAGATTCTCACCAAGCCTCTCTCCAGAGTAAAGTTTGTGTACTTTCGAGACAAGCTTGGTATTGTGGAGAATGAAGCCCTAGCTGAGAGGGAGACTCAGCTTCAGTGATTTGTGATTTTCTTTAATGCATTTTTCTCTGTGAGAGAAATTTTAGGTGCAACCCCTTGTCTAATGCATTTTTTCACTGTAAGAGAAATTTGAGGTTTAAGTCCTTGTTTAATGCATCTTTCTCTGTGAGAGAAATTTGAGGTGGAAGCCCTTGTTTCCACCCTCTGGGAGTAGCCATGGTGGATGTCATGTTGAGTGACTCCATGACAACATCACGTGAGAGAGTCCGTGATGATTTTCTTGTACTTGTGTTTATTCACCCTCTTGGAGTAGCCATGGTGAACATCATGACAAGATGACGACATCACATTGAGTGATTCCGTGATGGGCACTTGTGCACATATGCTTTACCATACATGGGAGTAGCCATGATGGTTGATATCACGTTGAGTGACTCCGTGATGAGCTCCTTTCACATTTGGGCATAGCCATTGTGGATGTCATTTCATGACATTGGTTAGCTAGAATTATTCCTCCCTAGCTGAGAGGGAGTGTTGATGTTAGAGCAGCATCGGGCTTCTACGTCCAGCCCCGTCTTCTTTGTATTAAAGAATAAATTAAATGATAGCCTATCAGCTATTTAAGTTATAGTGATATTGATTGGTGAAGAGGCGCTTCACCTTGAATATTATTTAATATATAATTAATCTCTCTTGAGGCCGACTTCTCTCATCCGCCATCTTTCATGGAGTCACATCGATTCACTTTGAAGGCCGACATGATGCTTTTGAAGGGACGCGATCTCTCCCTTCTGTATATATACAAGTTGCTCATTTGTACATTATCGTCATATATTCATTACATACATTCCTTCATAGTGCGATTCATAAGAGAAGTGCGAATTCACTCAAGTGCAGATCGAAGTCTCAAGGAGGCCGAATTTATTGTCTTGTGAAGGGCGATATTATCATCAGATATTGCATCACGTTTTGGTGCTGTTGAGTGGCCTCATAATTGGCCTCATTGTAAAGGAGATTATTGTTTCATATTCAATATATAAGTGATATATTGTTGCTGTGTTTTTCTCCCTCAAGTGGAGGGTTTTCCCAGGGTATATGCTGTGTCTATTTGTTTGAATTAGAATTAAATTCTGCTTATTCACATCTGCTCATAAAATTAACAATTTCAATTAGTAAGATTGACTTTCTAATGTATAACATGCAATTATACCACAAGTAATGCAAGGGAGGTAGAGTGAGAGGGATAAAGGACTTGAAGAGCACAAAAGATTTACTGAGACGGGGGGGGGTTGAATCAGTAAATCAAGACAAATTTTTCACCTTTTAAATTTTCATCAACATCAACTTAATGATATGAACCAATTTACACAAGTTGATACAACTTTATTGAAATGAAATATATTTTTTTTAAAATGAAGTAGGCACCAACGTACTTGACTTACAAGAGAGTTGATTTAGTAGGCTGCAACCTACATGGGACACTCAAACCTCTACAATTTATTAGGCACCAACCTACAAGGAGACTTAACCCCTAATGCAAGGCACCAAACCTTGACTTGATGGATGAAGCAATTATCTTCAATCAGATCTGCAATCTCCCACACCTTTAAACTGCCTTAGTGATGACAAACTCTCACTCAGCCCACACAAGAAGATGGGTTTCTGATGTAGACTTCTTGAACTTCACAACCACACCTTCAAGATCAAACCAAATGACAAATATATACCTTGTTGTAAGATTGCAACTCTTGATAGAAATCACATCTCTTGACTAATTGCACCACTTTGTTTGTGTGTATTATTCTTAATGTTCTTTTCAGATTTTTAATCCTTCTTAACTAACCACCTTGCAGCTGCCTGTATATTATTAAGAAATGAAATTTCTGAAGGAACACGACTCTTAAGAAAAAACTATATTCTTTGATAAAACTTACATCCTTTCATATTTCAAAAACGCGTCTCATTGGTCCTTCTTAAACACATCATTTGAAATCTATTTTTTGTTATCAAGTAATCACATACTGAAGACACGTCTTTTATGAACCGCACTTGTTTGTGAGTTACTTCCTTTCAATCCTTCAGCGTATTTTCAAAACTAAAGATTAGTTTTATTATTTGATTTGCATCCATTCAAAAACATCTTTTCTACAAGACACGTCATGTTCTTAAAAAAACTTTATTCATGTCTCTTTAGTGAGTGACACCATTGCATCTTTTAACAACTTTTAGATTAAGTTTGTTGACTCTCAAAATACGTAGTTAACACGTCTTGACCATGAATCAATATTTTGGATTTATATTGCCTTGCGTTTTAGTCAACCCATAATTTAGTAATCCTTTTAGATCTCCTCGAGGTGGTTCAGGAATCACATAGGAGTAAACAGATGCTTAAGTCCATGAACTCTACTTTCTTGGCTCTCATTCCTAAGAAGGAGGGAGCTAATCGGCTGGTTCAATTCAGGCCTATTGCTTTATGTAATGTTGTTTACAAGATCATCACCAAATTGATTGCTGAGAGACTCAAACCACTCCTCGGTACTCTGATCTCTGCCGATCAGGGTGGTTTTGTTGAAGGGAGACAAATCTTGGATGGTGTTGTGATAGCTATGGAAGCTATTCATTCTATGGCTAACTCTAAGGAGAAGGCTATGTTTATTAAACTTGACATGTCTAAAGCTTATGATCGGGTGAGCTGGGAGTTCTTACAGAAAATTCTCTTGGCTTTTGGCTTTGATGAGGAGTGGGTGAATTGGGTTCTTAGTTGTGTGACCTCGTCCTCCTTCTTGGTTCTCATTAATGGGGAACCTTCAGATTTGTTTAGTGCTTCTCGGGGACTCCGGCAAGGGAACCCTTTATCTCCTTATTTATTCATTATCATGGCGGAGGGTCTTGGAAGATTTATTAAATCTCAGGTGAGGCAGGGTCTTATCCATGGTTGGAGCTGGAGCAATTATCTCCCTTCCTACTCTCATCTTCAGTTTGTGGATGACACTGGGTTGATGGGAAGGGCTAGAATTAGTGAGGCAGTGAACTTCAAGAGAGCTTTAGACATCTATTTGAAGGCTTCAGGTCAGTGTATTAATGATGACAAGTCCTCCATTTATTTCTTTAATACTCCTCGGCTTATTCAGAGCAGGATTGCTAGGATCCTTAGATTTCAGATCGGTTCTCTTCCCTTGATTTACCTTGGGATCCCGTTGGCTTTGGGATCTCAGCGTAGAGATTACTGGCAACGAATTTTGGATAAATTCCGGAGTAAGGTTAGTCATTGGACTTTCAGATGGTTATCTTCTGCTAGGAGAGTGGTTCTTCTAAAGACAGTTGTGCAGTCTCTCCCCATTTATAGGTGTTGTGTGCAGGTTCCCTCGTCAACCTTTGTGTGGGAATTTGATGCTCTATCTTGGCAATTTCTTTGGTCAGACAACCTTCTCTCCTCGAAGTGGAGTTTAGTCAAGTGGGAGTCTGTCTGCAGGCCGAAGCATGCTGGGGGCCTTGGTCTTAGGTCTATGGCTCTTGCTATCACGGCCTTGGCTGCCAAGCTGTACTGGAGGTGGTGCAACAATCAAGATCAAGATTGGGCCAAGATTCTTGCCCAAAAGTATCTTCCTGATGTTGATAGCCTTGATGTGCCGCGGCTTGCTTTGCTGGGTAAAGGTTTTTGTATTTGGGATACCCTGAAGAAGGGAGCTCAGCTAATTAAGGAGGGTCTCTTCTGGATCTGTAATAGAGGCTCTGATGCTCTTTTTTGGCAAGACTCTTGGGATGGCCACCCTCCCATTCTTTCTAGCTTTCCTCAGCTTCAGCCTCTTTGCCATATCTTTTCTGATGCTGGATGGATTAAGGTGGAGCATTTTAAAACTGCCAAGCGTATTGGTCAAGCGATGGTGGCTTGCTGGAAGGACCCGCAGGAGTGGCCCATGGGTGGTTCTGAGGAGGATCGTGCTATGCTTACTAGAGTTTTGGAGGGTAGGCTCTGCAGCTCCCTTAATGTGAGGGACGTTTTGGCTTGGAGTCCTAGTCCAAAAGGTAAATTTACTGTTGCTCAAGGCTATGCTATGCTTGACAGGAACTTACATGGTCTAGCTGAGGTGCATTGGTGGAAGAAGGTTTGGGACAACTTCTCTTGGCCCAAATGCAATTTTTTCTTATGGTTGGTTGCTCAGAAGAAGTGTCTCACTTGGAAAAATCTTCGCAACCGAGGTTTTCAGGGACCTTCTATTTGCCTTCTTTGTTCGCACAGTGAGGAGTGTACTTCCCACTTGTTCTTTCTTTGCCCTTATTCTAGAGAGATATGGCATAGATGGTGGGAGGCTTGGCATCATGGTTGTATTCATGCTACCTCCCTTATTGATTTTTGGGAGAGTTTGGGCAGGTCTCGTGCGAAGACTTCTTTTCTGCAGGTGGCCTGGTCTGTTGGGCCTATTTTCATTCTTTTGAACCTTTGGCTGGAGAGGAACCGTAGAGTTTTTTGTGGCTCCAATTTGGGAAGTTTTCAATTGTGGAAGAAGATACTTAGCAGGCTTCAGGAGACTATTTCTGCTAAGTGTGATATGTCTGAAAATACTGATCCTGGTGATCTTGCTATTGTGCGGAATTTGAACCTGGGGGATAGTAGAAGGGGATGCTTTGCTGGAAGAAGGCCCCGTCAGGTCAGGCAACGGGTCTGTCGGGATGGGAGGTGGACGCCTCCCCCGGTAGGGGTCCTAAAGATTAATACTGATGGTTCTTCTCGTGGGAACCCTGGTCATGCTGGTGTTGGGGGTATTGGTAGAGGTAATGATAGTGGTGCAGTTTTTGTTTTCTCTATTTACAAAGGTCAGCACTCTAATAATCTGATGGAGGCCCTTGCTATTAAGATTGCAGTTGAGCGTGGATGCTCTTTAGGCTGGAGGAGGATCATTTGTGAGTCGGATTCTCAAATTGTTGTGGATATGTTGAACAACCAGAGGTTGGATGATGTTAGTTGGCAATTAGCCTCTGTGGTTAGACAGATTCGAAGTCTATGCAGTTCCGTGGATTTTGTCTCCTTTTGTCATATCCCTAGAGAGTGGAACAGAGTGGCTGATTGTTTGGCGAAGTGGGCCTTTGAGAATGCGGATGGATGGGATATTAGTGGAAGGGATGAGTTACCTTCTGATTATCTTGGGACCCTAGAGAGGTTATTAGTGGAAGACAGGAATATGTAGTGTTGTTGTTGGTTGTTTCGGTGGTGGTCTTGATTTGGTGGGCCTCTGGGCTTTGCCTTGTACTTTGGTTTTGATTGAATAAATTTTTTACCCCTTTTTTAAAAAAAAATTTCCACCTGTAGATGATATTCATCAGATTTATTCGATCTGGAATAATGTTCCTTTGCTCTTAACACTCAAGTTCTACCTGTAGATCATATTCATTAGATTTATTTAATCTTTAATTTCGATCTGAACATTTGTTCCTTTCATGAAGAGAATCGGATAGATAACTCCACTTTGAGTGTTTGATCATTGACAAACACCATTTAACTCAGCACCCTGTACTTCTTGAACAATATACTTTGCACTAATATGAACTTATCAAGTTGAATGAGTTTCATTGAATGGTCCATGTTCCTTGTATCTCACTTGGGCATATCTGCACAATTTGTGGTGTTTGATACCAATAACAATTTTCTCAACAATCTTATCCAATTCCTTTGACATCAATGAATACATTTCCAACAGGACTAATCAATGCACAAATGAGATTTTCTTTATTCTATCAGCATCAAGCTGAACAAGACATTAGAAACCATATAAGTACACTTAACATAACGCATAAAATAACTTAGAACATTCCTCATGTAACGACCTATTCCTTGCGTAAATTAAAATTTTCCAATTCTCACTTTAAACATGTAAAGGTAACAAGTAACAAAGACAATACAATAAAATTTTTCCTTTCTTTATTGATAAATATGTATAAGTTACAATATATTTCCACATGTATTTCATTTTCATTGCAAATATAAATCAGAGTTCAAAAGTAATATAGTTACATACATAGCTCGTAAGCTTTTGCACAAATAGAAGTAAGGTCCAGGAGTCCGTCCTTTCAAATCTTGGTACATCGGCCGCATGCTGTGGAGGAGAAACATCACTCGGGCGCTTTTCCGCCAACCACAGACTTATAATGCGGTCCCCCGCACACCTATCATTAGATAAAAATGGCCCTCCCTTCGAAAAAGAGATTGGTAGGGTATCCTTTAACGATTACCAACTGAGCATAGTGCTGTGTCCTACACAACTAGAACCTTGCTATTTCACAATCTCGAACTAGTACTCGGATCACAATGAATTGACAGTGTAATCTCAACAATCTCACACCTAAGTGGATGTTGTACCTTTCACTACTTTGGCCAAAGTATTCTCATTGAGTACTTCGAATGATAGTCATCTATCATAAACACTACTCAGGGCCGATTTGACTTTGGGCTATCTTACTCTACGCGTAGGCTATGTCCTTCAATGGGTTCAGTTTATCCCAGACTTCCTACCTCAAACAGTCTACTAAGAAATGAGCCAATCAACAAGCGTCTTATATCCTAACTTTTGATTCCGGAAATCTTTATCCTAGGAGTGAAGCTTGTCAGAGTTAACCTATTAACATAAGCTAAGGATCATACTTGGTTTGCCGTCATTTTGTCCCTAGTAGATATTAATTACCCTACGTATTCTCTGTTAATGATATTTACAGCTTCAGGCGATCCTTCCAGCTCAGTCCAATTGGAGGTAACATAAATTAAATGATAGCCTTTCGGCTATTTAATTTATATTACATTTTTGTATTGACTTACATTTAATGAGGAGGCGCGAATGTTATAAGGCCGACCTCATTCCTTATTTGTTATTATATTCTCTCTTGGCAACATTATAGTTTTGGGCCGACCTTCATTGGAAATTATAATTTATCTTGGCCGACTTGTTATTTGTTTAATCTCTTCTTGAGGCCGACTTTATTCTTGTAGAGGTGCAACCTCTCACATTATATTGTATATATAGGAGATCAATTGTCTCCCTTGAATCATCATCAGATTGCGAATTGTTCCAGTACAGATTGGGAATTGTTCAAGAGCAGACTGCGATTTCCTCTAAGGCTGAATTGAATCTGAAGGAGAGTCAGTTTGTTTTTTCTGTTCTTGCATCTTGCACAGGTGCTGAATATTGGCTTTGTGTTAGGCCTCATTGTAAAGAGATTTGTTGCCACTGTTTAAATATAAGAGAGATCTTTGTTGCTGGGTTTTTCTCCCTCAAGAGGAGGGTTTTCCCAGGGTATCTGCTGTGTTATTGTTTCTGTTTTGAATTATTTTTCTGTGCTTATAATCTGTTCACTAAAATTTACATGGTATCAGAGCGGGTTTGAGAGGATCGTGATCAGATTATTGCAATTCAGCATATCCTAATTGTTCACTTTGTCAAGATGGTGAATGGTTTGAAGGTTGAGGATAGACTCGAAGGTGCATCCAACTTCACATCATGGAGATTTAGGATCATGCTTACCTTGCGTGAAAATGACTTGGGTGAGTTTGTGGAGTCTAGCATTTCTGAACCTGAGGAGGAAGAAGAAAAGTTACAGTGGCTGAAGAAAGACATTAAAGCAATGAAGATATTGGTTGATTCCGTAAAGGATCACATTGTTCCTACCATCTCTAAGTTGAAGACAGCGAGAGATATGCTCAAGACCTTGGAAGAGATGTACGAAATCAACAATACCAGTCGGGCACTTGCACTGAAGCATCAACTTCATCATGTGAAGATGGCAAAAGGTGAATCAGTGATTGCATACTTTATGAGGATTGCAGATTTGAGAGATCAGCTCTCTACAATTGGGCATATGGTTGATGACAAGGATCTGACTATGCTCGCTCTCAATGGGCTGCCTTTGTCTTGGGAATCATACATTCAGGGAATCAGTGCAAGGTCAAAATTGCCTAAGTTTGATCGCCTAAGATCTGATTGCATTCAAGAGGAATCAAGGTTGGTGGCAAGAGGCGTTGGTCAAAGTTCAAAGAATGAAGATATTCATGTTCTCGCCTCCCATACTTCAAAGAAGAAAGGAAAAGATGGAAGGAAAGGATTCTTCAAGAGGAATCGGGACAAGGGAAATGATGATGCACCACCATTCAAGAAGAAGAGGGATATGTCCAAGATTCAATGTTTTAGGTGTGATAAGTTTGGGCACTTTGCCAAGTATTGTCCAACTAGACCTAAGCAACAGGTCACCGTTGCAGATGTTGATGATGCCTCTCCTCAAAAGGATTCAAGTGAATATTTGTTCTATTCGGCATTATCAAGCAGTGTACCTTCCGACACCAACACTTGGATAATTGACAGTGGTGCATCACGTCACATCACCGGCTTTATGGAGCACTTATCAAGTTTGGTGGAAAAGGAGTCTTCTGAACAAGTCATCATTGGAGATGATGCTAGCTACTCCGTGAAAGGAATTGGGACCTCTACATTTCATTTGGATTCCGGCATATCACTTCAATTGGGTAATGTTCTTTATGTTCCTGGAATCAAGCGCAATCTTATTTCTATATCAGCTTTGGAAGATAAAGGATATCAAGTTGCCTTCTCCAAAGGCAAAGTTCTAGTATGGATGCAGAACTCTAGCTTCAAGGATGCTCAAATAATTGGAGTTAGACATGATAACCTCTACAAGGTTTGCTCACGTTCTCTTCAAGCTTTGGTTCATGACTCTTCAAGTCTTTGTGATCTTTGGCATCGAAGATTGGCTCACTTACACTTCCGAGCCCTACCTATTATGGAGAAGATGGTGACGGGCCTTCCTAAGTTCAACCAGGAGCACGAAGGCACATGCAAGGGCTGCGCATTAGGTAAGAATATAAAAGCCCCTTTTCATAGTAGAGAAAATAGATCTAAGTGTATTTTAGACCTAATTCATTTTGATTTATGTGGTCCTATGTCTGTTCCTTCTTCGAGTGGTTTTTTGTATTATGTTCTTTTCATTGATGATCACTCTAGGAAGACTTGGATTTATTTTTTGAAATCTAAAGAATCTGAGGAAGTATTGGATAGGTTTAAAGAGTTTAAAGCCTTAGTAGAAAATATTTCTGGTAAAAGAATTAAGGTCCTCAATCTGACAATGGTGGAGAATACACCTCTGGTAGTTTTCGAAACTTTTGTATTGATGCAGGGATTAAGAGGGAGTTCTGTGTTCCCTATAATCCTCAACAAAACGGTGTTGCAGAAAGAAAGAACATAACGATTGTGGAAGCAGCAAAGGCCATGATCCATGATCAAGATTTGCAAACCTTCCTATGGGCAGAAGCTTCCAGGACAGCTGTGTATGTTTAGAACATAAGTCCTCATAAGATCTTGGAGAATATGACTCCAGAAGAAGCCTTTACAGGGAAAAAGCCTGAAGTCAGTCACTTGAGGATCTTTGGTTGTCCTGTCTATGTTCATGTTCCTAAAGAAAAGAGAACCAAGCTGGAGCCTTCTGGCAAGAAGGGAATATTTGTGGGCTACAATGAGACATCAAAAGCTTACAGAATTTACATTCCAGGTCAGAAGTTGATCGAGATCAGTAAGGATGTCACTTTCGAGGAAGATGTTGCATTTAGAAGATCCAGGGGGATTCATATGGAGATTGATAATGAAGAGTCTCCTCAGGATATGGAAGTTGACCATACTCCTGAGATTCAGAGGGAGACTTCAGAATCAAAAGAAGACCCTGATCCTGTTGAACCCTTGGAACCTACTGATGGGCCTACTGACATTGTTATTGGAAGAAAGAGACCTCTATGGGCCAGTCGCACTATGCAAGAGGCTGAAAGTTTTGCAGCTCCTAGAGGCACATTCAGAGAAAGCAAAAGGCCACATAAGTTCTCCAGTTATGTTGCCTTGATGAGTCAGATCATAGAATCCGAGCCTACCTGTGTTGAGGAAGCATCTAGTCATCAAGTTTGGAGAGATGCTATGGCAGAGGAGTATCAGTCAATTCTTAAAAATGATGTTTGGGATATTGTTCCTAGACCCGAGGGCAAGTCTGTGGTATCTTCTAAATGGCTATTCAAGATTAAGCATGCTGCAGATGGAAGCATTGAGAAGTTCAAGGCAAGATTTGTGGCTCGTGGGTTCTCTCAGAAAGAGGGAGTTGATTATGATGAGACCTTTGCTCCTGTTGCTCGCTACACTTCAGTCAGAACCATCATTGCTATTGCTGCATCCAGAGGATGGAAGATTCACCAGATGGACGTGAAGACAGCCTTTCTCAATGGAGTGATTGAGGAAGAGGTTTACATAGAGCAACCTGATGGATTTGAGATTCATGGGAAGGAGTCACATGTTTGTAAGCTGAAGAAGGCCTTGTATGGTCTTAAGCAGGCTACTCGTGCATGGTACGAAAGGATTGATCGGTACCTGTCAAGTTTGGGTTTCTTAAAGAATGATGCTGATTCAAATCTCTACTTCAAGGTAATTAATGGTGATGCATTAATTTTGGTTTTATATGTTGATGATTTGATCCTTACTGGAGAAGATCACTTGATTCTTGAATGTAAGAAGGAATTAACTTCTGAATTTGAGATGAAGGACCTTGGGCTCATGCATTACTTCCTTGGCTTAGAAGTTTGGCAGAAAACAGATGGAATGATTCTAAGTCAAGGGAAGTACACCATTGATATACTTAAGAGATTTGGCATGATGGATTGCAAATCCATGTCTACACCTATGGAGACCAATCTTCATAAATTGAAGGAGGCTGCAGCTAGTTCAGATTTGGTGGATCCTACATTGTACAGACAGCTGATTGGATCCTTGATGTATCTAGTTAACACTAGACCTGATATTTGCTATGCAGTAAGTGCACTTAGCCAGTTTATGTGTGATCCGAGACAGATACATCTTGTTGCAGCTAAACATATTCTGAGATACTTGCGTGGCACAGTTGGATATGGGTTGAGATATACTTCAGATGCAGACTTGGAGTTACATGGTTTCACCGATTCTGATTGGGCAGGTTGTGTCACAGGAAGAGCACCTCTGGTTGTTGCGTTTGGGTTCTTATGATTTCCGGTGCAGAGGGAGCAGCCATTGTAGCACTGAATACGCAGGCAGAGTACATTGCAGCTTGTATGGCAACTCGGAAGCAGCTTAAGCTCCTTGCAAGATTGTTTGACAATCAATGGAGCCTACTATCATTCATTGTGATAATCGAGTTGTGTGAAGCTTTCTGTCAATCCTGTGTTTCATGATAGATCCAAGCATGTTGAGATCAAGTACCACTATATTAGAGATATGGTACCGCGGAAGGCTGCGTTGAGGTACATTAGCACTGATGAGCAGATGGCGAGATATTCTCACCAAGCCTCGCCGATAAAGTTTGTGTACTTCCGAGATAAGCTTGGTATGGTGGAGAATCCAGCCTTGACTGAGTAAGAGTCTCAGATCGTGAGCCTTGTTAATACATTTTCTTTGAGATGGAAGAATTTGAGGTGCAAGCCCTTGTTAATGCATTTTCTTCCCGAGACGGAAGAATTTGAGGTGCAAGCCCTTGTTAATGCATTTTCTTCTCGAGACGAAGAATTTGAGGTGAAAGCCCTTGTTTCCACCCTTGAGCTGAGTCATGGTGGATGTCATGTGTGAGACTCCATGACATATGTTGTACTTGTGTTTCACCCTCTGAGAGAGTCATGGTGAAAGTCACGTTGAGGTGACAACATCACGCAAGTGATGAACACTTGTACTTATCATAGTATGGTTGATATCAAGACGATATCTAATATCACGTTGAGGTGATATTCTTCTCTTCATATCTGGTTGTAGCCAATATGATGGACATCATATTGAGATGATTTGTCTTGTGCAGCTGGAAGTTCTCTCCCTAGCTGAGAGGGAGTGTTAATGATATTTACAGCTTCAGGCAATCCTTCCAGCTCAGTCCAATTGGAGGTAACATAAATTAAATGATAGCCTTTCGGCTATTTAATTTATATTACATTTTTGTATTGACTTACATTTAATGAGGAGGCGCGAATGTTATAAGGCCGACCTCATTCCTTATTTGTTATTATATTCTCTCTTGGCAACATTATAGTTCTGGGCCGACCTTCATTGGAAATTATAATTTATCTTGGCCGACTTGTTATTTGTTTAATCTCTTCTTGAGGCCGACTTTGTTCTTGTAAAGGTGCAACCTCTCACATTATATTGTATATATAGGAGATCAATTGTCTCCCTTGAATCATCATCAAATTGCGAATTGTTCCAGTACAGATTGCGAATTGTTCCAATTCAGATTGCGAATTGTTCAAGAGCAGACTGCGATTTCCTCTAAGGCTGAATTGAATCTGAAGGAGAGTCAGTTTGTTTTTTTTGTTCTTGCATCTTGCACAGGTGCTGAATATTGGCTTTGTGTTAGGCCTCATTGTAAAGAGATTTGTTGCCACTGTTTAAATATAAGAGAGATCTTTGTTGCTGGGTTTTTCTCCCTCAAGAGGAGGGTTTTCCCAGGGTATCTGCTGTGTTATTGTTTCTGTTTTGAATTATTTTTCTGTGCTTATAATCTGTTCACTAAAATTTACATTCTCCATATACGGAGATCATACAAAATTGTAAACTCAAGCAAATGCACATACAATTCCTTCAAAGTATAATGCATATTAAGTTAAGCTATCCATAAGCCCTTAAAACAATTGATTCCCTTCTTTAAACCCCTTTATCCATAATTCCTTCTTTTAATCTATCAATTAAATATATTGACTTGCTCAAGCATTTACCCTTAATTGCATTGATATTCCTTATTCTTTTACCCTTCAATTACAATGAAATCCCTTAAGCATTTATTCTTTATGAAGATTATCAAAACAATATTAATTTGCTAAGAACTATTTGCTTATAACATACTAATTGCAACCAACAAACTCAAGAATAAAAGAGAAGATCATTTAAGCAAAAATTACAAATTAGATAACATGCCTGTGAAAATGAGCTTCTCTCCTAGCACTGTTCTGGCAGCAGCTTTCAATTGAAGATGGCAGATTGCAGTTTACCTCTCTCTCAAATATAGAAACTCTTTCCACAGCATTCTCACTAAACAATACTTCTCCACTAGAAATTACTATTTCACTTCTTCCTAAAAGGTATATTAGCACAGTCTAATAATTGCAGCTGTTACAAACTCTAATTCTCACACTCTAAATAATAAGATGAAATGCAACAATAGCAAACTCACAGCAGCAGCTTAGAAACTAACAAGATAACTCTCCAATTCGCCAAAGATAAATTGCACAAGATATATTTCAATGGATGGTTGGGCAAGTATTTATAAGCCCGTATTAGCAACCGTTTCCTCCATTTTGGGCATGTAAAATGACAACCAGGCGTATAAACTCAGTCAAACGTCACTTGGCAAATGTCTAAACCCTAAGTCACCTTACAAAGGAGTGATTCGATCTCCATAGAGCCAGCAAATGTAGAAATTTTCAACTCAAATCTCCAAAAACGCCACCTACAGGTAACACGTTTTTTGCCAGTCGCATAAAATTGAATGACTCACTTTGCTGCGTTTTAGGTCAAGGTTCAGCTTGTTACAGCACATAAATCTTGTTGGCATTTCCTATTTTCCAGTTTGAAAGATTCTTCCTCCATATTTGCTGCGCTGAAGACTTCCTCATTTTCACGGGAAAGCTCATGGCTGAGTTTTATTTATTTTTCAAATGTTTGCATTCAAATATTTCTCTTTTAGAAAAGTTCAATACTTTGCAATATTTCCTTAAGACTAGCAGCTACTTTTCCTTTTAATTTTCCTCTCTAATAAATTGCATATGTTAAAAGATATAATTCTTTTAACTTTATTAATTGGAGTTCAATGTTAATTCTTTTAAATATTTGCAAATATTTTTACTTTGAAGTTTATAAATGTTTTCATTTTAAATATTTAATATTTAATATTTATATATTTTATAATATATGTATTTTATTAAATATTAATATATTTATATATATAAATATATATATATATATATATTTTTCCGACATTACTATCGTAATGTACATATATATATATTTATATATAAGCATATATTAATTTAACATTAATACATATATTCTATACTTTATAAAATATATAAATATATAAATATTTACACATTCATTTATGTATTTATGTATATATCCTTAAGTATAATCACATTGTTAATATATACATTTATACATAAATATATATGTAAATTTGCTAGGCAATAATATTAAATATTATTTTCACCACAGATATAAGGCGGAGTATATATGTATTTATATGCGTATAACCATATATACTCTTGTATATACGTATGTATATACATACATGTCGACACATGTGTATGAGCATATCCGTTTGCTTAATGTACACATGTATTGATATGTCTGTACCTATAGATACGGGTACACGATGTATACATGAGTATATGTAACCTCTTACATATATCTTCGCATCATTAATAGAGGGAGTCATAGTATAGCAAGTCTGACTTTAGACAATCATTACCCACAAAGCACAAGGAAGTGAAACCAGACTCCTAATGTCAAGCCTATAAATGACTTACCTTTAACTTGACATACTGAGTTAGCTTACTTAGTCTATTGTGTGTGTGTATATGCTCAATTGGTACCCGTTACTGTTTACTCGACCAAGCTCCTCCCCGAGTGATAACTCTCCTCTGCCTGGAGGAATGATCCTCTTTCCTGCACATCATGATACGACGACATAAGTCATATGCTCAAAACAAAGCAGTTTACATAAAACATCTCAAAAGTTAGAATAAACATTATTCCATAACTTATATGCAACATTTATTCAAAATTACATGAATAGAAGTATCAGACAAATGAGACAATCATTTGATAACAAGAACAACATGTTTTATTCATCTAAAAGATTCAATCATTACAGTGCATTTCCCTATGCAGTAGTAGCTATACAATCGGGGTGTAACATACTCCCCCCCTTATGATTCATCGTCCCCGATGACTTAAGGTATTATTCAGAAGCATAAAAACATGACTCTACATTTATTCTACACTCTTGAAAGTTTCAAGAATGTTTGATTGGTGTAATATGGACATCAACTTGTCCATCACTTATGGCAGCGTGTTTCCTTTGCTGAAACATGGCCTTTTGAGTAGGCAGTGAGTTGCCATGCTGGGTACCAGAAGTTTTGTTAGGGCATTGATTTGCATAATGATTACCTCTACAAATAAAGCATCCTGCTCTTGGTCCTCTTTTCTCTATGATTTCCTCAGTCTTATTATCACCTTCACTAGCTTTACTAGTGTCATTATACCTGGAGTTGTCTCTTTTCCAATCTCTTCTGAATTCCTTTTCATTGAAGCAAGATCTCTTCCCCTTTTTCCTTGTTGCATCTTGCGCAAATTCTTCCTTCTTGGGGGCAATCTTGTCGGGGACTTCAGTTTGCTTCTTTTGTTCTTCTCCTTCATACTGATTGGAGTCTGCCTTAAGCTTCTGTTCCCGCTTAATGGCTTTTTCATACACAAGGTCCATTGTGGTCGGACCATGCATATTGACTTCACCTCCAATATTTTTGTTCAGTCCCAAGATGAATTTCCTGATTCGGAATCGTTCATCTTTATGATAGATAGGAACATATCGAAGAAGCCGAGTAAACTTCTCCCAGTACTCGTTGACTGACATGGTCCCTTGCCTCAATTCTTGGAAGTCAGAGAGTTTTTGGTCATAATAGAGTTGTGGCAACCATCGCTTGCGGAAAATCTCAACGAATTCCTCCCAAGTCAGCGTCCAAGAACTTATGTCAAGTTCTCGCTTTTTGTTTATCCACCAATTAGAGGCTTCACCCGCTAACTGATAAGCACCCCAAGCTGCCTTAGTAACTTCGTCATAATTTCTTATTTCAAAGTACATTTCCATTTGTACTAACTGGGTTTCAGCTTCATCACCTCCGACACTTCCATCAAATTTTGGAGGGTATATCTTCTTCATATCCCTTGTTAACTCAGTGGACACTTGTTTCTTCTTCTTCTCAATAGACAGAGTTGGAGATTTCTCCTTCTCATGGTTATGATTAATGTCTTCTCCATGCGAAGAACTTTCCTCTTCATTATTGGTGATAGGTATCTCAACTGCTTTTGCCTTTTCAAGATTGGACAATCTCGCCAGAATCTGATCCAACTTTGCTTCCATTCCTGTTGGTTCTTGTTCCTCTTCACGACTTGTTCAAGGAATATTTCTCGTCCTCTCATACACTTTCACCATGATTTAAAAATTCACTTAAACCTGGATGTTAATACAAGTTAGCCTAATTAAATTTTTAACTATCTTTTGGAAAACATATAAGCATACATTCACAAGATTTTAATGTAATTTTTGGTTTACCACTTTCGCTTATTGACTATAATATTTTGCACATTCGTTTAATTGAACGTTTCAAGTATGATCATGGTTTACGCAACCCTATCATTATTTGCTAAACTGAAATACCCTTTCATGTTTTCCAAGCAACTACTTTGTCCACAATATATTAAAATCAAATTCCTGTAAGTCAAGTTTTCCAAAAAAATGTTGATTACTTTGATGAGTTTATCCACTTAGAACATTATGTTAGATTGATCTGTCTTATGTTCTACCATTTTTCCTCTGGAATCTAAAGAGAGTATGTATGTGCTACCAATGATGACATCTGATCTTCATTTCCTGGTATACCGGACATTACCTTGCCACATTCCGTGCAGCCTCTTACTCTATCTTTTCCTAGGTTTTAGTGGTTTCTCATCCGACAATTTCCGTTGTTGCCCTGATGTCTTAACTCCGACATTAATTCCCTTGTTTCATCCTCAAATTCTCAGACTCATAGTTGTTCTAATCAAATCCAAATGTTCCCAACTCTTTATAACTATTAAAGGTTATCTTTTTTCTTCTAATTCCCTTGGAGTCATAAAACTATTTTGTTGGATAAAGATATAAACTGGTTATTCATCCTAACCTGTTTACCTAACCTAATTGCATATACTTCCACAATTCTAGGTGATATTTGTTGGTTTAGGAGTTCCTTTTCTAAGGATAATTTTTAACTCGTTCCAAATTTATATAAGTTACTAAGGATCTCATTTTTCCTTTTCACTTCTCTAAGTTCTTTTCTCTTGCCATTATGGCACAAGAACTTTTCAACCATTATCTTTTGATAAGGTTTACGCATTGTTGCGTAATGAGCTCATAGGTTTCAGTGCAGAACCTGGTAGCTCTGATACCACATGTAATGACCTATTCCTTGCGTAAATTAAAATTTTCCAATTCTCACTTTAAACATGCAAAGGTAACAAGTAACAAAGACAATACAATAAAATTTTTCCTTTCTTTATTGATAAATATGTACAAGTTACAATATATTTCCACATGTATTTCATTTTCATTGCAAATATAAATCAGAGTCCAAAAGTAATATAGTTACATACATAGCTCGTAAGCTTTTGCACAAATAGAAGTAAGAAGGTCCAGGAGTCCGTCCTTTCAAATCTTGGTACATCGGCCGCATGCTGTGGAGGAGAAACATCACTCGAGCGCTTTTCCGCCAACCACGGACTAATAATGCGGTCCCCCGCACACCTATCGTTAGATAAATGGCCCTCCCTTCGAAGAAGAGATTGGTAGGGTATCCTTTAACGATTACCAACTGAGCATAGTGCTGTGTCCTACACAACTAGAACCTTGCTATTTCACAATCTCGAACTAGTACTCGGATCACAATGAACTGACAGTGTAATCTCAACAATTCACACCTAAGTGGATGTCGTACCTTTCACTACTTTGGCCAAAGTATTCTCATTCAGTACTTCGAATGATAGTCATCTATCATAAACACTACTTAGGGCCGATTTGACTTTGGGCTATCTTACTCTACGCGTAGGCTATGTCCTTCAATGGGTTCAGTTTATCCCAGACTTCCTACCTCAAACAGTCTATTAAGAAATGAGCCAATCAACAAGCGTCTTATATCCTAACTCTTGATTCCGGAAATCTTTATCCTAGGAGTGAAGCTTGTCAGAGTTAACCTATTAACATAAGCTAAGGATCATACTTGGTTTGACGTCATTTCGTCCCTAGTAGATATTAATTACCCTACGTATTCTCCATATACGGAGATCATACAAAATTGTAAACTCAAGCAAAAGCACATACAATTCCTTCAAAGTATAATGCATATTAAGTTAAGCTATCCTTAAGCCCTTCAAACAATTGATTCCCTTCTTTAAACCCCTTCATCCATAATTCCTTCTTTTAATCTATCAATTAAATATATTGACTTGCTCAAGCATTTACCCTTTATTGCATTGATATTCCTTATTCTTTTACCCTTCAATTACAACGAAATCCCTTAAGCATTTATTCTTTATGAAGCTTATCAAAACAATATTAATTTGCTAAGAACTATTTGCTTATAACATACTAATTGCAACCAGCAAACTCAAGAATAAAAGAGAAGATCATTTAAGCAAAAATTACAAATTAGATAACATGCCTGTGAAAATGAGCTTCTCTCCTAGCACTGTTCTGGCAGCAGCTTTCAATTGAAGATGGCAGATTGCAGTTTACCTCTCTCTCAAATATAGAAACTCTTTCCACAGCATTCTCCCTAAACAATACTTCTCCATTGGAAATTGCTATTTCACTTCTTCCTAAAAGGTATATTAGCACAGTCTAATAATTGCAGCTGTTACAAACTCTAGTTCTCACACTCTAAATAATAAGATGAAATGCAACAATAGCAAACTCATAGCAGCAGCTTAGAAACTAACAAGATAACTCTCCAATTTGCCAAAGATAAATTGCACAAGATATATTTCAATGGATGGTTGGGCAAGTATTTATAAGCCCGTATTAGCAACTGTTTCCTCCATTTTGGGGATGTAAAATGACAACCAGGCGTATAAACTCAGTCAAACGTCACTTGGCAAATGCCTAAACCCTAAGTCACCTTACAAAGGAGTGATTCGATCTCCATAGAGCCAGCAAATGCAGAAATTTTCAACTCAAATCTCCAAAAACGCCACCTACAGGTAACACGTTTTTTGCCAATCGCATAAAATTGAATGACTCACTTTGCTGCGTTTTAGGTCAAGGTTCAGCTTGTTACAGCACAGAAATCTTGTTGTCATTTCCTATTTTTCAGTTTGAAAGCTTCTTCCTCCATATTTGCTGCGCTGAAGACTTCCTCATTTTCACGGGAAAGCTCATGGCTGAGTTTTATTTATTTTTCAAATGTTTGCATTCAAATATTTCTCTTTTAGAAAAGTTTGATACTTTGCAATATTTCCTTAAGACTAGCGGCTACTTTTCCTTTTAATTTTCCTCTCTAATAAATTGCATATGTTAAAAGATATAATTCTTTTAACTTTATTAATTGGAGTTCAATGTTAATTCTTTTAAATATTTGCAAATATTTTTACTTTGAAGTTTATAAATGTTTTCATTTTAAATATTTAATATTATATATTTATATATTTTATAATATATGTATTTTATTAAATATTAATATATTTATATATATAAATATATATATATATATATATTTCCGACATTACTATCGTAATGTACATATATATATATATTTATATATAAGCATATATTAATTTAACATTAATACATATATTCTATACTTTATAAAATATATAAATATATAAATATTTACACATTCATTTATGTATTTATGTATATATCCTTAAGTATAATCACATTGTTAATATATACATTTATACATAAATATATATGTAAATTTGCTAGGCAATAATATTAAATATTATTTTCACCACAGATATAAGGCGGAGTATATATGTATTTATATGCGTATAACCATATATACTCTTGTATATACGTATGTACACACACATACATGTCGACACATGTGTATGAGCATATCCGTTTGCTTAATGTACACATGTATTGATATGTCTGTACCTATAGTTACGTGTACACGATGTATACATGAGTATATGTAACCTTTTACATATATCTTTGCATCATTAATAGAGGGAGTCATAGTATAGCAAGTCTGACTTTAGACAATCATTACCCACAAAGCACAAGGAAGTGAAACCAAACTCCTAATGTCAAGCCTATAAATGACTTACCTTTAACTTGACATACTGAGTTAGCTTACTCAGTCTATTGTGTGTGTGTGTATATGCTCAATTGGTACCCGTTACTGTTTACCCGACCAAGCTCCTCCCCGAGTGATAACTCTCCTCTGCTTGGAGGAATGATCCTCTTTCCTGCACATCATGATACGACGACAGAAGTCATATGCTCAAAACAAAGCAGTTTACATAAAACATCTCAAAAGTTAGAATAAACATTATTCCATAACTTATATGCAACATTTATTCAAAATTACATGAATAGAAGTATCAGACAAATGAGACAATCATTTGATAACAAGAACAACATGTTTTATTCATCTAAAAGATTCAATCATTACAGTGCATTTCCCTATGCAGTAGTAGCTATACAATTGGGGTGTAACACCTCACACATTCAAACATGGGAAAAGTAAGACTAGATGTAAAAGAGGTCTCTAGGACCCTTCACCAACAAAAGACCGCCAGTATATTTTCTATTTATCTTATGTTTAGTATCTTTGCCACTTAATTAAGAACATCTACGTTAAAGTCGCTATAAAACCAATTACATTAGCAAGTGCCATTGAGCATCAAATTCATTTAGTGGAAGTTAATAGCTAACTCATTGAAAGAATCATGGATATAAATAAACTTGCGCCCATCATGTAACATCAATCCAAAATCCAATCTTGAGATGCCTACTTGCCAGGAATTGAAGTACCATACTCTACAAGACTATTGTTCTCAATTTACAATCATGAGGTCTATACAATTCAATTTCTAGAATTAGGTGTAGAAGAAGGATATAATTTTATCATCCTTAACTAACATAAGAATAAATGATCAAAACTGAATTACATAAAATTGCATTAACCCAATATGCATTTACCAAGGTCCACAAGTTGAAAGCACATCCAAGCACACCAACTTACACACTATGATCAAGGGTTGCCAAAACCATCCAAAAACATAAGAATAAATGATCAAAACTGAATTACATAAAATTGCATTAACCCAATATGCATTTACCAAGATCCACAAGTTGAAAGCACATCCAAGCAGACCAACTTACACACTATGATCAAGGGTTGCCAAAACCATCCAAAACTGGAAGGGGGCAAGATAGCTACCATCATTGGGTGTTTGTGGGAGCACCATGCTACTCTAGGCATCTGCCTACTATGGAGAAGAGCCATGGACCCACAATCATACACATTCACTACTCGAGCATTGCATATGGGTTTAACACCATATTTGAGACTCCGTACAAGGTCTTCAAAATCCTCACAAAAAGGATTCTAAATCAGATCTCTTATATAAGCCTCTCTTGGCTGCACATAAGAATTTCTTGCAAGCCTACTACATTTTCCTCATACAAGGATTGATCACATTTACAAAAACATAGTCAAAAGAAAGGGTTTGAAACCAATAATTGATAAAACAAAGTAGATTTCGACAATTAATGGCAGCCTATATCAATTGAAAAAAGCTTAACCTTATAACAGGATATAAGGATCTCAAAAATCCAATTCCCAAATTAAAGCAAGTTAAGAAACCTACCATATAAGGCATCAACAATGATTCCCAATTCATAAACCATACGAAGAATTTAACAATTTAACTCAACATGAGATTATGAGCACATAAGCAACTTATTTCAGCACAATGAAAGAGTAAGTAGTGAAGTGGTAGTAGTTTATCAAAACTAACTTACTGTTTGCATTTTTTATTTAAGGATAAAATGCGATCAAAAGAAGGTTTTGCTTAAGGTTTGAGAATGATTTGTTCGCACACATTTTTTATTGAGCATGTTCTAACCTCAATCTAGAAAAATCAATAAGCTTTGGCTTATCATATAGAACTCACACATCTCCAAATCCAATCATAAAACAAACCATCAAATAAATTGCTGGCAAGATAAATACCTTCAAGCATTCATGATTGAATACAAAATTAATGAATTTGGGTGTTGGAATGAAAGTTTTCAGTAGAAATCAGTTATTACATATGGCATCTAAGTTTGGGAAAATAATTATGGAGTCTAAGATGGTGTGTAATAACAATAGATTTAACATCAAAGAAAGTAAGGGTTTTCAGCAAATTTTTGGGCTAAAACCCATAGAATAAATCAATACACAACCTCCATAGAAGAGGATAAATTTGAAAAATAATGGCGTTAAAAGTTTTGAGTGTGTTCAGTGCAGATTTTATTGTAAAAAATAAAGGGATTCTTAGCCATTATTTGAGTGCCTAAAAGAAGGGTACATACCAAATGAAGTAAATCAATTACATGGATTTACGATTGCCACAATTTTGCATTAGGCAGAAATCAATGGTGTTAAATTTAATGATCAGATTAATGCACAGAAAATTAATTCAAATCAGACACAATAACACATCAGATACCCTGGGAAAACCCTCCTCTTGAGGGAGAAAAACCCAGCAACAATATATCACTTATATATTGAATTATTACAATGATGATCTCCTTACAAGAGCCGAATTTCAAGCCCAAATACAAGCACCAATAAATGATGCAACACAGCAATATAAGAGACAATATGCTGGAGAAAACTCAACCTCTATCGAACTGCCTTAATGAAGAATTCGCACTTTGTAAGAACACGAACTTGACAAGAATAATATGATGAATGAATAGATGATCATCAATGAGATAGGCAGCGACTATAAATACAAAAGGGAAGTGAGACGTGACTCTCCAAAATAACAAGTCGGCTCCAGCATAGAGAGATGTGCCTCTTCAAAGAAATCGCGCCCATACAAGAAAGGTCGGCTTCATTAATAATTCGTGTCTCTTCATAATGTCGGCCTTGGATCAAATAGCACCTTCATAAGAAGACGCGACTCTTCAATAATTATTAATCATCAATGATTGTCGCCTTATTTCATGAAGACGATTTCTCCAATTAAATAGCCGTAAGGCTATGATTTAATTGAAATCAATCTGGGCTGGAAGGTAGTGACTGACGCTGAATACATCAACAAATGGAACAATTAAAATAAATAAATAAATATCACAAGCAAATTTAGTTAAAAAGCTAAAATAAATAATCTTGAAAGGTGATAAAATCCATTAAACGATCCCAAACTTGGACGCATCTAGAAGTGCAATAACACAAACAAGAACATAAACAAAACACGATGCGATAACACACCCGAGGACTTACAAATGCCACTGGGTCTTCCATATGCACCTTGACAAGGTGAACGGGTTGACACACTAGGATGGTCTAATTGCTTCCTTAAGTGAAGTGAGACAGTTACTTGATAGATTCATGAGCTACTTCATCACATACCACCCCATCAGTCACTATACCTATAGGACCTGCACACTCAACTGCATACATCTATTCCAACAACAGATTACAGCCCATCATCATTTTCTACAAAACTTAATTACAATAGAATTTAAATATTATGAATTTTAATTAATCATTTAATTAGAACATGAGTGGTTTCCAAATTTATTTCATAACATTTAACATAGTGATACATTAGCCAGAACATTGCTTTAACAAGTCATAGCATCTATTGAAGAATAAAAATACGACTTTGCTAGTCACATTAATAAAAGTTGACATAAATATGAAAACAGACGTAGTTAAGCAAAAATCAATGCAGATACCAACATAGGCGAACCGTCCAATTGTTAGGTTTAGAAAACATAATATAGCAAATAAACAATAATCATGGTAATACAAGGGCTAAACACAGGTGGGCCTTACAAGCCTCATTTTTTTTAGGTTCCTAAAGAAGAAGTTAACCTAATAATACCTCAAAGGGCCAAATATGAGATACCAAGAAGAAGAGGGCAGCAGCTCCAAGAAGAAGGGAATTGCATATTGTCATATCATGATCACATGGGTGATTGTAAATTGGCTCCAAGAAGAGTACGACCATGTAACAAGGGGAAAGACACTTGAGAAGGTTGCAAATTAGCTCCAAGAGAGAGCAGCAGCATCCCAAAGGAAGATGTAGACCATTACCAGCTCATTAAACTTGCACAAATAAGCTTAGGGAAATCCCATGGAGGCATTCGATGAATCCAAATAGGCATCCAACAAGGTATGAAAGAGGCAAGTAGATCAAAAGTGTTGGTATGCATATCCATGTTCATTTGTGGATTGAATAACTATTGTTTGGTAAGGTTTTGGATGAAGAAATCTACCGTTGTAAAGCCTTAATACTTCAAGAAGGAAAATTTGTCGAAAGGCATGGACAAGAATTATTGTACCCATTGTAACATGAGTGGGCATTTGCATGCAAGGTGTTGGGTATTACATATACAATTTCTTGTACCCATACGAAATTTTTCGCATCAAGTGAAATTTCAATCTGAATATTTGTCATATCCTTAGGCATGAGCCATGTCTTAAGGTTTGTTTTGTTTGTTTATATTGTTTTTTTTCATCCTTCATCTGTCTTATGCAGGGGAATAGAAAGAGGTTTGAAATGCCCCATAATGGAGGAAAAGCTATGAAGAAGTAAATGAAAAGTTACTAAGGCATAAAAACAGCATGGGTAGAAGGTTTGCAGCAGTATGACTATGCAATGTATTGAGCATGTTTTTGTTCATGTGGATGGTTGCATTGTGTGTGAATGAAGTGGGTGGCAGCCATTAAAGAGGTTGTACAAACATTTGTCTTGTTTAATTTTCCAAGAAGTTGGAACAACACTTTTAGGGTAAGGATTCGTTTGTGATGAACTAAGCTACCCATGCTAGTCTATGGATCAGGTTGCCAAAGCCATATTAATGGTTCCAGCGGGTTGTGGCATATTATTGGTACTAGATAAAGAGAAACACTGCTGGACAACTTAAGAAAAAGGGAGGTTGGCACATCCAAATATGCTAAATAATGGTTTCTAATGATGGTATGAATTGTGACAACAATTCACTCGAAATTGTATTATAAGTGGTTGGTATGGTAAAATAACACCACTCTAAAAATAGACATGATAAATGACAGTATTTTTAGCCTGAAAAAATATTAATAAATTCAATTGATGAAAAAATGTATGAAAATAAGGAAACGTTAAGAGAGAAGGGGAATTCATCCCAAGAGCAATATACCAGAGTGCAAGTGAATTTAAAATTACATGCAGTCAAAAGGATTTGTTTCTCAAGAGGAAGCCTCGATTCCAGTTTTTTCTGAACAAAGTAAGAAATTTAATTAAACAAGGGAGGCAGAGATCAAGTTGACAATTTTTTTTTGGTGGAGATAGACTAGCGGAGGAAGCAATCTTGTGGAGAAAAATTCAGATCACATTAAGGCCTTGTTATCTTTGTCATAGATAACTGTTCTCAATTTTTTTACTAAATTCAACATTGCAAATGCAGTATGCCAATTCATGCTGAAGCACACAGCTAATTAGATTGGGCTGTTAAGCATGGAAGTTATTGTAGGCATTACTTGGAGTACTGGTGAAGGTGAAAACAATCAAAATATATAATGGGATTTTTTCTCAGAAGAACAGATATGGAGCAATCAGAGTCCAGATGTTATTCTTCAGAGAAAATTCTGAGAGATCAAGTTTCAGGTTAATACATAATTTTTTTTGAGAATTAGGCAAAGTTGAGTAAAATAAGGAAAAGTTTTCAATTACTTTGGATCAAATGTTTCTAGTTTTACAAAGGAGTAGGCTACGCTTCGCCATCAGAAACTGACAATTTTCTGCCTGAGCCAACTCCCTTCCTTCCAAGCCTACATCATACCACTTGAGTCAACACCCTCTTTGTAGAGGCAATCCTTGTTAAATTTAAGATCAGATTTAATGCACAGAAATTAATTCAAAATCAGACATAAGAACACAGCAGATACCCTGGGAAAACCCTCCTCTTGAGGGAGAAAAACCCAGCCAATAATCTCTTATATTATTGAATCAATAATGAAGTTTCCTTTTACAATTGAGGCCAATATGAGAGCCTAATACATGCACAATAGTCTGATGCAACAGACTGAGACAATCTAATGAAGAGCACAGCCAGCAATATGATGAACACCTTCTTCAATGGTAAACTCAACTTCCTTAAGAGAACTCGCACACTTAGAAATGATATCGAACTTAACTTGATGATATTACAATGAAGGATATCATTTGAATATATATACAAATGGAGGAGAAAGGTCGTAACCTTTCAAGACAAGTCGGCCACAAGAATGAACACGTCTAAAGGGAGAAGCATGTCTCTTAGAAAATCGCGTCCATGAGAAGAATGAGGTCGGCCTCATTAAATTGCAACTCTTTATCCATCGAGGCTCTTTATTAAAGATTGTTATTGATGTCTCTTCATAACACATGTCGGCCTTAACAAATAAAGGTAACTCTTCAATAATCGTGCCTCATGAACACTCAATAAATTAAATAGACAAAGGCTACAATTTAATTTATCAAATGATGGCTGGAAGAATACGACAGAAGCTGTATCATAAACATCAACAATCCTCACTTACCTAGTTCATTGTCTAGCTGCCAGCAAGATGCTAAAACTCACAACTCACTCTAGCATATAAAAATCTAAATGAATTTTTAAAAAAACAAACGAACTTATTTTAAATGACACATGATACCTCAACTTTTCAATTGCAGGTTTTCAGCTCCTGGATGCATCTGTGTGCGGTTCGCCTCTTTACAGAAAGCATTTTGAGATATGGCTTGCCGCCATCATTCTTGGTATGGAAAACTAATGTAGTTTGCTTTCCTTTATCTTTGGAGATTTAAGCTTTTATCTCATGATATATTTCATTCTTTGATACCAAACCTTGTTTGCATATCAGGCAGCTGTCTTAGTTCCACCACTTAAAAGTGAAAAGAAAGTCCGCTCCATTCTTGAACGATTGTCTGGTAGTCGAAATAGGTACGCAAATAATCAGATTAGTTATATTTTAATCATCAATAAGAAAGGTGTTGGTGAAGCCTTCAAGGTCTTACAATTCTTATGAGTGCTTCTGGGCTTACCATATAAAAGACTGATTTTTTTTTTCCTACAATCATGTAGTAACTTCTGGAAATCTGAAGAAGATGCGGGGATTACGGGTCTCGCTGGAGGTGAAGTAGACACTTATCCATATGTGTCATTCACAATCAACTTGGCAGCATAAGTCAATTTGTTTTGAAATTATTTCTGTAGAGATTGTTTATCCTGACTATAGCAAGATGTTCATATTATGTATCCCTTATTTATCTAGTTTTTGTAGTAACAAAAAACATGACATTATCACGGATGTTTCTTTGAAGCATAATTCTTTAACATTCTTGTCATTTCATCAAGACAATGCCAATTGTTTTGTACTTCGTTATTATCATCCCTTTACATTTTCTACTGCATGAATACACTTGTGCTTATGCTAACAATGTTGACCACCGCAATATATAAAGTCAACAGAATGCATCTTGTCCATTTTTCTCAATGTTTGTCTATGAATATCTTGTAATTATTAATGATAATTTTGTGATCTGTTACTGGTTTTTATTTATATTTTTTTGAGAGCAGTGTTACATGATTTGGTCCCATGCACAAATTGCTGCTGAAAACCTAAGGTAAAAAATTGATGTGGTATTCAATGACTTACACATCCTACATACTATTTATAATGTGCATATGCTCAAGACACGCCTTCAATGCTGGGAAATCTGTCTTGACATATTTGTATGATTCCTTAATATACAAATTACTGCAAAAATATTGAATTCACTTATATTTGCCATTGTGACTTAAGAACTATGCTTAAATTAACTTTTTATAAAAGATGAAGTGCTTGCTTTGCTGATGGAGATGAAATTAGGATGAAAGAATTGAACAATCTACATGGAAAAGATAACAATTCAGACAAATATGACACAAGATGTACCTTGGAGAAACTTAGTTGCAAAAACTTTGGCATCAAAAGTTTATGCTTTCTTCATCACTTTTCATGGTTACAAAGGAATACAAATTTGTGGTTCTCGCTTCAAGCATTAGCAGCCTACCAATTCCTTATGCATGGAAGATATCATGCTTCCTGTACAGCTTTGTTCATTCTGCCCAAAGGTTCAGTACTGCCCAAGCTATAGAAAAGATGTATGTCAGCTTCCTTTTCCCCAAAAAGATGCATTGGTTGGGTCTTCAATCTTCCATGTTTTCCTGTTTTCCCAATACAGTATACTTGGACTATTTCTCTTGGAATATCCAATAGATAAATCTGAACATTTGTAGTTGGCGAGCATATGGATGTGCCATGATGCTTCAGTATCAGTTTCATT
This sequence comes from Sequoia sempervirens, assembly GCA_007258455.2. Classification (NCBI taxonomy): domain Eukaryota; kingdom Viridiplantae; phylum Streptophyta; class Pinopsida; order Cupressales; family Cupressaceae; genus Sequoia; species Sequoia sempervirens. The sequence goes on along the minus strand of VDFB02080785.1, from coordinate 4,833 downwards.
TGGAGTTCACCTGCTCAAGTTCTTGAGAAAATACACCAGAATGTATTTTGCCATTGTTAGATAAATTATAGGATGTGACTTGGAACATGTGCATTCTAATTTTAAACCCCTCATCTCCTAAATGGTAAGTAAAATGTCTGAAAATTTCATCCTGCCTCCATAGGTGAATTAAAAGCTGAAAGCTACAGTTTAGGGTTTTAAGCATCAACAATATAGTCACATCATCTACGTCTTCATTTGGTTGTCTAAAATCACCAAAAAAATATTAAACTAAAACATGTGCATGAAGGCATGTATTACAGATTGTCTTATGTGTTGCTATATGATTGGTTGTTTCTTTGCTGTGACTTGTAAAGATGTTTACTCTTTGTCCATTTTTAGGTACAAACGTATAATAACTAGTGTTTAACTTCAGAAGTAATGGATAACGTTTTAAAAAAGGGCCCCTGCTATGCAGCACCATAGCAGCTATTGGGCCTGCTCCTCTAAGAGTTGTTGGTTTAGAGCTAAAATTGTGGGTTTTGTTGAAACCAAGTTTATGTTACCTTTTGTTTTGCTTTGTAAATTGTTCCATGGTTAGTGCATTTGTTATACTGTTGCATGCCTTTATAAAGTGTCATAATGTAATGCTTAGTAACTCCAACTTTGCAGCCCAAGTTCTTGACTTGGATCACGGATTTGGCAAAAACTCGGAAAAAAGCAAAAAACACAAATTACACAAAATAATATAAATCAATGCATGAGATGCACAAACATGAATGCTGAGAACACACAAGTCTATTTTGATTATCAATTTGTCACAATTCAAAGATTACATGTCATATGACCCTCAAATGCTCAAAATTCAAAATTTTGTAGTTTTAAAGTCAAATATTATATAAAATTATAAATAGTAATGGTACATGTCATAAATAGTCAAATACAAATTTCAACTTCATCCCTTTCCTAATACTAGTACCACCTATCTTGTAACTAGAAGGTAAATTTGAATCATCATGAGGAGTGAATGATTCCTCTAATGCTTTTTTTGTTGTTGCTTCTATTTCCAATTCAACTAGATCATTAATGAACAATACATTTGCATCATTGACAATTCAATTTGAAAATGAATCGATATCAACCAAGCCAATGCCATCATGAGGATCCTCTACCTTTTTAGTTTGAAGGCAAAGGTTGTAGTTGATGAAGAGATCAGTGAGGCGCTCTTTGGTCAACTTGTTTCTCGTCTAAGCGTATATTCTCACATATAAACTGTGATTGTGTTCACATCCAAATGCACAATAGGGTTTGTATAAAGCACAAATAACTAGTCTTTGAAAATTTATTGTGGTAGCATTACAAATCTCTCACCATAAATCTACAAATAAAACATTAAAAAAGGTATAAAATAGAAGTTAAAAACAATAAATTTTTCAAGTTTTTATGTTTAAGATAAAAGTTAAAATTGTAGTTGTCAATTAAGTATTTGATTAAAGGTTCATTTTTTTTTACTTGGCTGCTGGTTTTCCTTCCTTTGAATGGCTAAAGGTGAAGAAAATAGCCTCCCCTTGTACCCTTGTAGACCTCAACCTTGTTCAGATTTTGTTTGGTGTCATCTTATCTATGCAATAGGACACGCTACAACTTTCTCATCGGTTTTAAATGTATTAAATAAGTAAAATTTTGAGCTTAGATAGTACACCATGGCATGGATTTGTAGGTGGAGTTGATTCATCCATCTATAGTCAATGATGTGCCAAATGATTTCATATTTTTTGTTGTTACAACCATAATAATGCAAAACTGTCTCCATGGCCCTATCCACAATTTCATAGAGATAACCTATTGACATGCTACCACCATTGACCAAACACAACACTTTGAACAAAGGCTATTTCACTCGAAGAATTGAAAATTAAATTTTAAATTAATAGAAAATTAAAAACAATAACAACAAATACAAAAATTCCCTATAAATTTTTAATTGTTGTTTAGTTTGAGTAGGTCTTTTGCATTCTTGAAGAAAACCTCATAAAAAATTGTCTTAGCATTTGTCTCCTCTTCAATTTTTAGAATACAGTCTATCTAGATGTTATTCACAAACATTTGCTTGAGATAAGGTATTAACTATACAATTCTATGTGATTAAGTTTGTGACAAATGTTGTCACCCTCTATCACATAAGGTAATCACTTTATGTTCTTTCACAAATCTGAGGGCTTAAGTATGATTATAGATAAATTTGGTAATTTTTCTAGTGGCATTAGGAAAACTTTTGATCCATTAAGTATTAAATCTAGGTAACGAGCAACACAAAGGCTCCAAAACATAGTGGAATGCTTTTGTTGAATATGTTGCCTTTCAACTATAGATGTCGCTATGTTGTTTTGGACAACATTCTCAGATGACCACCTCCAATATAATGCATAAAGTTTCAACATGTTTGACTTTCTACGAGTCATCTATATACTTCAAGAACATCAATATGCCACTCAAAGCCACTAAAAAGTTTATTATTGTCTTGTTCTTTTCATTTGTCCATCTGTCTAACAAAATGTTAGCACTCTTTTTCTAACACTTTGATCATCAACTACAAGCTATGTATTTTTGACGACATCCTTCAACAATAGGCCATTGCAATCCTTAGCACTAAGTGTTTAACCCCACATTGACAATTACCAACCTTTCCCAATACGGGCATTTCACCACATTAAGTGGGATTATTGTTGTACCAAAATTTCACGGTTCTAATTGGTATCTTCAAGTGAATGTTGTGCCCCTTGAACATTACAAGGTACAAATAAATGTTGAATTTGTGGGCTAATAAAAATATTGCTAGTTGATGATTCAGGGTTTATAGTGGAATTCATCACTAATGCCATTGCTTCCTTGTCATCTTTCAATTTTTTTCTACTCATAACGGGAAAGTAGGGTAGTTGTTTCTCCTCATTTCTTCCAATACTTGGGAGCACAACTTGACATCTTGGTCAACAATTCAAGTAAGGTGGAGTCTTAATCCATTGATACTCTCTCTCATACAAAATTTGTTAAAAATATAAGTCACCATGCCCTTGGTCTCACTTGCTGTGCCATGCTTCTATGTAGGGTCCTTTTTGTTGTTGCTTTCCATTGCCATTGTTGATTTTGGACATTAAAAAAATAAAACATTTCAATAGGGTTTTAATTCATATGAAAATGAAATTTCAAAAAAGAAAGAACAAACATTAGAAGAACCCAAAAAAAAATGCGAGGGTTGGGAAAAATGAATAGAAAAAAAGAAATTCCTTTAATGCACTCCAATTAATGATCAAATCTTTATATCAAACCTCCAATCACTTTAACAACTTTGTTGTACTTAGTTTGCACCTATTAAGGAAGAAATTGATTGATGTGTTGTAGCTTAATTGGTTGAGAACAATTGATGAGGATATTGGTATGTTCCTCAATTAATGCCACCCGCCAAAGTTTGAATCCCTTGGAGGTGTGATTGGGCTAGGTTCGACCCATGGGTGACTTTGATGGACTATATCCCCTCTACTTGTGGTAGCATAATTGAAGGACGAATTTTGGTTTAGATGTATACTCCCTCACAATTTGTAGTCCACTATATGAAGGCAAAGATGTTGATATATCTATGTAATCCAATTGTTTGTATTAAAAAAAATGAAATTGAGGAAAAAGTGAAAAGATTGGGTTTTAAAACCTCTATTGTTGTTTTTTCCTAATAGTCAAGTCTATGCTTGAAACTCATGGATTGGCACTGTGATCTTGCAAGTTATGCATTTTGAACTTTCACAACAATTGGGAAAATTAACTCAAGACTTGAATCGTGAGTTTGAGTTACTGGCTTGCAAGCTTAGCAATTTGTGTGAGTTAGGCCATAACTCATAGAGTTTTCTGACTATGATGTAATGTAATTAGTTGCTTGTGCATCAAAGTTAACATAGTTGGGATGAATTTGTTTTGACAATTATGTTTTTGACACAATAATAACATTTTTGTGGCTTGTGGAAACCACTTTGTCATAGTACAAAAACCACTCCTTTCACCTACCTAACACACTTGCCCTCCAACATCCTTGGAATGCTTTGGATCACCCTAAGGCCTAATTTAACTTGTATACAAGCATTCTAACTTTTGCAACTGATGATCGCTGATCTCCCCACGATGGAAAGGTTGTGAAATAATTCCCTTAACTAGAAACATATGCAATTGATCATACAATCAAGAAACAATGACCAATTTTCAAATTAGGTGAGATTGTTTAAAAAAAAATAAATCTATATTAATTATTTCTAAGCTATGATTACCTTAATTGTCTTGATTCCTAATAATCTTTGGTTCATTGACACCATAGCTTCTCTTATATTGGTCCATATCAAAGGAACTTGAGTGCATAAACTAATTGTGGTTGTGCCTTTTCTTGAAGGTTCTTGAATCTATATGATCATAAATGGTCATTCATGACTTATTGGGGTTAGGGTAACTTTTCTTGCAAGAAACGAGTCAAGGAGACTATGGTTGGGAAAATTGGTAGGGAAATGGCATTTGAAAAACAAAGGTAGTTGTTTTTATACTGGAAAAAAATTTAGAAGAGATGTGATTTGACAATTTTCCAAAAGTTGTCAATGTTACAAGAAATGCTGCAACTTCACGAGTTTGACAAGAAATGTTGACATTTGATGATTTAGATAGAAAGTAGGGGAAGTTGACAATTTTTTTAAAATATGTGTTGATAGTTAATGACTTTGATAGAAAGTGTCGCAATTTGACAACGTTGAGAAGAATTGTGTTGGTAGTGCATGGTTTTGAGAGGAAGAGTGGCAAGTTGATGAAACTGTGTCGGCGTTACAT
>VDFB02080784.1:154772-179352 GCA_007258455.2 Sequoia sempervirens | reverse complement strand
TCATAAAATATTCCTTACACAAATAGTTCCCACTTTGTCATTTAATCCAAATTATAACTCTCAAATAATAGCCTACCATAAAACTATCATAAACCCATCATAGACTCTATCATAATGAAGATGCCCAATAATTTGGGAGCTATATTACCCATTATCCATTATTTTGAATGCCCTCCTTAAGTAATTACTCAATAATAATATTATTTTATTATTATTTGGATCATTTTATCAAAATTGAGAAATAATAAATATTTTCATTGTGATTTCTCTTGACCTATGAGAAATATGGAAACAGGTTTAGGGTCAAAAAAATAAATTAATCAGAGAGGGTTCATTACAAATTAAGTATCACAATGGTTGAGGGATCTTCACATGAAACAAAACACTTGAAATGCCACAATAAAGAGATGATAAATCTTGCAACAAAATGATGATGAATCTTACAAAATGATAATGACATTAAAATATTTTTAGAGCTTCAATATGGTGTACAAACTTTCAAAGAGGATGGAGAAGAATAATAGCTTTTGAGTGAGACAAAATGAATAGCATGAGAATAAATGGTAATCTTTTTTGAAAGAATTTTAGAGATGGAAAGAAAAATAGTTGATATATGGAATGTAAAACTTAGTATGTTGGTTTTTATGAGAAAGAAGGGAGTATTTGAAATTGCAAAGATTTATTTGCTGGAGGTTTGGTGTGAAAGAGAATCAGTTGATTTTCTTTTGGGAAGTCATGGTATTAATTGAAGACTATTTTTTTCAATCACATCAAAATGATGTCCCACATCTTTTCATTGACTTTTTATTTCTAATTTTATGGTGGATGAATATGTGATTGTGTTGATGTATTTGTGGTCATGTTGAAGTCTAAAATAGCAAAAGAAATAATGATGATTAGATCAGAGAAGAAGTGAGATTTGATAAAATCATGTAGAATGATTTAATGGAAGTTTTTCTTAGGACAAAAGACTAAGTCAAATTAATGGAATGAGATCTAAAACATCATGTAGGATAAGACTTATAGTTTGATTCCTTTCCCTAATTCTTATAATGCATCTCCATGGATTTATCGAGTACTTTGCAAATCACCAATAAGGTGAATGAGTTCTCTTGGGTAAATTATGTTTGGTCAATTACATTGACACCAATGAGCAATATTAAAAGCAACACTTGCAAAGATGGAGATGGCCTAATGATGACGATGTGATCTTGAGTATTTATCATCTTTTAGAAATCAAACTGTACTCTAATTGTTAATCCATATAAAATTAAGAACACATTAATGTCTTTAAATATAATGACATAGCAACATGTCACACATATATATTTCAAGTTAGTTCATAATGATTCATAGAAGTGGGTAGTAAAGCTAAAACTTAAATTTGATCATCTGAGTTTTGGGGTCATTCTCACACACTTGAAGATGTAAATAGGTCAATCCTACACTAGTTTAAAATGAACCATAAAGTAAATTGTTAATTTTGAGACAAAAAGTGATCTGTTAGAAGTACGTGCAAATGAATATACTATAATAATGAGTTAATGTCAAATGTATGGAAATTAGTGTAAATGAGAATAAACAAAGATAGATAAGAATGACCATAAACCAAACCAACACAAAAGTATACCACATATATTTTAATATCACAATAACATCTTAGGGGAGAGGACCTAGTAGTTGTGCACCCTAACTTCGTGCTTCTCAAAATCCTATGTGGAAATTTCAAATCATTCCCAATTTTTTATAGTAGCTTACTTGGCAAGTCCCCTACTTATAACTTTTGTTTCAGGGCCACATCATCAAATATGATGCCACATCAACATGTTTTTTGTCAAGGTGTCCAAAAAGACCCAAAAAAAAAAAGTGAGACCAATACCTGTGCATTCACAGCATGGTTAGTTGAGCACTGATGTGGCATCACATGATTAGTTGCTTGTTAGATCAAAGGAATACATTTTGTTTACTTATGGGTAGTCAAGTCACAACTATTGGACATTATATAAACAACTATTATCACAACTATTAAAACATGCTCAACTATTAGATCATTTCCCCTATATCAAGATAAACACAAACAAAATCTATCTATTGAAGATAGACATTTAATCAAAATAATAATCAATTAAAAAAATTCAACCAAAATATTCTTATTTTAATTATTTATTTATTTTGGTCAAATGTGCATGGGTGTCCTCACAGCCACAGGTCCTATTTCATTGAGTAGTATAATTGTAGAGTCGTACCGCATTTGAAATCTGGAGTAGTACAACATTGAATTTTGCACACGGAGGATTGGTAATTGAGCGGTAAACATCATTTGAGTCAAAGGCAGAGAAATCTTGAAAGCCAAGAAAAAGTTCATTAGGTTCTGTTGGCTCTAAGATGACTCTTTGGAGAGCGAGGGGCCAAGGCCAAGGTCAAGGTCAAGGTCATTAGGTCTGTTGGTTGGCTCTTGGAAAGGGCAAAGGAGGAGGAGGGTACATCTGCTTTGCATTAAAGTCGTGTGGAATAGATAAGGTACATCCATCTGGTCTGTTAAAGCACGTGAAACCCAATCTCTACGCAACTGTCTAATCAAACTCTGTGGAGTGCACTCCAAGCTCTGTGGAATCAATCTGCCACTTCCACACTTTTATAGGACTAATTTTCGACCCACCTGGGGAAATTTTTAACAAATTGCTTCCGGGGCATTCAAATCAGTGAAGTGATGTTTTTCAATTAAACCCCATAGCTGCTTCTTGTCTGGTTAATTATTTGTTACGTTGACGGCGTTCCTTATTTGAACTTTATCGAGTTTATGTTTTTCGTTAACAAACAAGACATGCAAGACGGTCAGAATGATTGAGACCGTCTTGCATGTCTTGTTTGCGATTTTATCTCACCGATTTCTGTTCATTTTTTACACTCGCTGTTCGCCGTCTTTTGTTCGTTCGACTATTTGTTCAGCGAATGGCACTAAAAATGGTTCGATTTCAATTTTCGTGGTGGCTGTGCAGAGTGAAGAGGATAAAAAGTGAGAATAATTAAAAATTCGTGAACAGAAAGACGATTTCAGAGGTTGCGAAGAATAATACGGTCTTCATTGGAAATGTGGCAGTGTCAGGGAATGCTATTTTCAATTTCTACGTGGAATATGTAATTTTATCTTTATTTTAATATAGATAGCTGTCTATTCATTAAAAAAAAAAATGCTTTTAGACTTAAATAATATTTTATATAATATTAAATTATAATAATATATTAAATATTTTATACAATCTAAATTTATTTTTAGAATAATAGTATAGTTATACAAATTGATGCATGAGCACTTAAGTGGACGCGCAATCAACATCACACAAAAACAATTGTTTCGGGAAATCGGTGAAGCTTCTTGGCAAACCTTCTTGCATGCAGATTCTTTTGACTTCGTCTTGGATTTGATGATGAAGGTTTCATAGTCATACAGTTAATGGTTATGGAGAATTAATCATTTCATGACTTTGGTTGGTAACTCGGTGAAGTTTTAAAATTTCAAGATCTGTGAGGTTTGAGGTAAAATGGTTTGGCAAAAAGTTTTTCAATGTCAAATTACACATCTCTGCAAGTTTTCAAGAAATTTTGAGCTTTTGATGGAAAGTTGTATCAAAAGATGGTTTCTCAGCTCTAAGCTCATTGTGGACATTTTATAGAGGCATTTTCCAGATTTTTACTCCTCCAAGTCACAAAAAATTTGATCTAGTCTAAAGGGAGATAAATTCATGCCTGAAGAGGAGATTTGAAATGAGATACAATAAATAAAATTAATCGGCAATGGATGGATATGGGGAGTCAATGAAACTCGGAGAGAATAAATAAATAGAAGTCTCTCTTAACATCTTTAAGCTATGCAAAAAATAAAAAATAAGGGGCATGGCATGGAAGGTAATATTTTTTTAAATGAATATGGAGAAAATGAAAGGGCGCAAGGGGTTATGAGTGAAAAGAGAATACAAAGGGGCATAGCCAAGGAAGATTGGAATTGAAGAATAAAAGCTACAAGGAGAGGAGTCAACCTAGGGAGGAAGAGGGGACAACTAAACGAAAGGCCACATAGCCAGGCAAGAAAAATGGAGGACAAGTTGTGAGAAGTAAAGAGGAGAGTAGATAGAAGGTGCTAGAACACGCACACCATCTTGGAAGAAATAAAATAATTGCAAATTAGATAATGAATGGGGAACACCATGAAAGGGGGCGCATCATAATTGGTAGGTAGGTAAAAACTAATAATAAGAGGGCTGCAGATAATAAAAAAACAAGAGGGAAATCATGTCATAGTTAATTTGGGAAGTGTTGGTCGATAGGAGGAATAAAAGAATAGTTGAAATTGAAGGGAGAGGCTGCCAAGAAGAGAAAATGAAACAAGGTAGAGGTGGAGCATGATGAGGGGTGACACTAAGGAGAGGGTCACAGAAAAAAGAAGATCAACTATGCCATACAAAAAGGAAGCCAATGCTAGGAAGAAAGGGAAGTTGGCATTAGGAATGGGAGAAAGAACACAACAAACTAGAGAGAAAAAGGTGCCCTGAATGATGTCAAGTTTCAAAGTAATTAAGATATAAAAAATAATTAATGCATGAAAGAGGGGTGTGTGTATAGAAGTGAGAGAAAAAGAATGGGGTTGATGGGTTACATAAGGGGAAGTTGATTGGGTATGAATATGCCACATAGGAGAGAAGTTGCATAGCTAGAGAGGAATAGAGGCTAAACACCAAAGTGTAGGATGGTAGAAGGGCATAATGCTTGGACCTGTGTATCTTGAAACAAGATGTAATTTTTTTGTGAAGATGAATGGTATAAGATTTTATTGCAATCTTTTGTTTTGAATACAGATTTAATTTGGGACAAAATGTTCATCCAAGTAATTTGTGATTGAGTGTGGATTTAGTTGAGATAGTGTGAGTTTGTATTCATCAAAAGGTATTAAATCCAAAGGTCCTAAGCACATAAGTAGAGCATCAAATGTGAGGTAGCCTATGCTAGGACCAGTGGGTGGATTAGATGATAGAAGGTGGTAGAGGAGATTTTGTGAGGATTGTTGTAGGTAGAGAAGCCTTGAGCAATTGAGAACTGGAAGTCACAACATAGATTATAGAGTTTTGCATGTGAGTTGTGGAAGATTATAGAAAACGAAGATGGGATGGGTCATGAGGAGACCCGTGAGAATTCTATTTTGGGAGCGATATTGAGAAGAAGTGAAAAATGAAAATTTTGAAGAGTTGGGAAAGATAGTCCATGAAGAAGTGGGGAAGATCCAAGCTAGGATAGAGGTATTGGAGAAGAATATAGAAAAATATGAGAGAAGATTGGTAAAGAGAGGCAAGAAGAAGAATGAGGACAGTGGAAAGAAGAGCAAAAAAAATGAGTGTTGCAGCCTAAGATGGAAGGAGAAATATGTGAGAGCAGACCCTATAGAGGTACATGAAGAAGAAGATAAGATGAAATAAAATGAAGTGATTACAATGATAGAGCTAGAAGATGTTGCAGCAGATGATGAGGGAAAAGTTGCAATCATGAAAGAAGAGGTAAATTTAAATTTTCTTGATTTAATTAATGAGGAAGTTGAGTTGAAATTTCATATTGTTGAGGTGAATAAGGATTCAGTGCAAGTAGATAGAAAGAGGGACTTTGTAGTTGAAAATTGGCTTATGGATAAGTATCTGCATATAGAATTTATAGAGGATCTTGTAGGTGATTCTTGGTGGAGGTGGTCGACTAGTGGTGGAATGGATTCCACGAATGACAAGAGAAGAATAAAGAGTATTTGGGAGAGGATGATGGTTCATGTTGGACATGAGTCCAAGGGGGAAGAAGAAAAGGGTGCAACTTTGTTGGAGGATGGCATGTGTTCTGGAAAGATATTGGAAAAAGAGGAAGATGAATTAACTGTGTGTACTAGATTCAACGATAGAGTTTGTTGCAACCTGCAAGAGTAGTTTGACTACTCAATTCCTCCTTTATGAGCCTATGCTCACAAATTCTTACCTAGTGTGTTTGATGTTGGAGCACCTGAGCGAACACACAATCAACATCACACAAAAATAATTATTTTGGGAAATTGACAAGGTTTCTTGGAAAAGCTTCTCACAGGCATATTTTTTTACTCCATCCTAGATTTGATGATAAAGGTTTCATAGTCATAAAATTAATGGTTATGGAGAATTAATCATTTCACAACTTTAACTAGTAACTTGGCCAAGTTTTAAAATTTTAAAATCCATGAGGTTTGAGGTAGAATAGTTTGGTGAAAATTTTTGTAATGTCAAATTACACATCTCTACAAGTTTTGAAGAAATTTTCAGCTCCTAAAGAAAATTTGTATCAAAAGTGGTTTCTCATGGAAATTTCATAGAGGCATTTTCTAGATTTGAACTCCTTTAAGCCACGAAAAATTTGATCTAGTCTAAAGGGAGATAAATTCATGCTTGGAGAGGAGATTTGAAATGAAATAAAATAAAGAATTAGTAGTGGATAGATATGGGGAGTCAATGAAATTCAAAGAGAGAATAAATAAATAGAAGACTCTCTTAACATCTTTAAGCTATCCAAAACTTATGCAAAAAATAAAAATTAAGGGGTGTGGCATGGAAGGTAATATTTTTTTCAAAGGAATATGGAGAAAATTAAATGGCACAAGGGGTTATGAGAGAAAAGAGAATACAAAGGGGTGCAACTAAGGAGGATTGAAATTGAAGAATAAAAGTAGAATAAAAGCTATAGGGAGAGGAGTCAACCTGGTGAGGAAGAGGGGATAGCTAAAAAAAAGACCACCTAGTTGGGCAAGAAAATAGAGGACATGTCATGAGATGCAAAGAGGAGAGAAAATAGAAGGTGTTAGAACAAGCATGTCATCTTGGAATAAATACAATAACTGTAGATTGGATTATGAATGGGGAACACCATGAAAGGGGGTGCATCATAATTCGTAGGTAGATAAAAACAAATAATAAGAGGGCTATAGATAATAAAAAAACAAGTGGGAAATTGTGCCATAGTTAATTTTGGAAGTGTTGGTCAATAGGAGGATTAAAAAACAATATGAAATTGAAGGGAGAGGCTACTAAGAAGAGCAGATGAAATGAGGTAGAAGTGGAGCATGGTGAGGAGAGATGCTAAGGAGAGGGTCACAATAGAAAGAATATCAACTATGCCCATACATAAATAAATCCAGTGCCAAGAAGAAAGGGAAGTTGGCATTAGGAATGGGAGAAAGAACACAACCAACTAAAGAGAAAGAGGCACCCCAAATGGAGTTAAGTTTCAAAGTATTTAAGATATAAAAATAATTAATGCAAGAAAGAGGGGTGTGTCCATAGAAGTGAGAGAAAAGGAACAAGGTTGAGGGGTTGTGTAGGGGGGAGCCAATTAGGTATGGATATGCCAAACAGGAGAGAAGTTGCATAGCCAAAGAGGAATAGAGGCTAAACACTAGAGCGTAGATGGTAGAAGGGAATAATGCATGGACTTGTGTATCTTGAAACAAACTACAATTTTTTTGTGAAGATGAATGGAATAAGATTTTGTTGCAATCTCTTAGTTTGAATAAAGATTTAATTTGGGACAGAATGTTCATCCAAGTAATTTGTGATTGAGTGTGGATTTAGTTGAGATAATGTGAGTTTGTCTTCGTCATTTATATATTATATTTTATAGTAGAAATTATTACAATATAAATATAACATATTTTAAATATAGTACATATTAAATTATATACTAGCACTTGCACCTAAAGGAAGTTCAAGGATTACGCTAACAAAAAATTAGATGTATGTAAATATGTTAGAGTATGTGTTTGTGCATGGGTTCATATGGATGCAATGCGTTGCAAGTTCTAGTTGCATGTGGTTGGATTAAATAATTAATTATAAATTTTAAACAATGGAATGAAATAAACTTAGACAAATCTATATTTTAAATTAGGTATTATCCAATTTTGAAATATTTGCATGTAAATTTAAAACATAAAGTAATGCAAATGAAAAAAGAAAGTTTCCATCAAGTTGGCAAAAAACATTGCAAATGAAAATAGAATGTTCTCATCTAGTTGGAAAATTAATATTTATTTGGATTTTACATGATAAGTGAGATTTTGGAGGCTTTCACCTGATATTTTGGAAGCTTTTACAATTAAACAACATCTGATTTATCATTTAATGATAACTAAAACTTGTTTTTTGACAAAGTTCTCAATAGTTGTTTGCAGGTGTGAGACTTGTTTCAGACTCAAATATCACACTATATGTAACCTATTGACTAATAATATAATTAAAATATAAATAAAATTATTTTAAAAATAATATTAATTATATATTATATTTTATAGTAGAAATTATAACATATAATTTATATAACATTTTAATATAGTATATGGTTGGGTACAAAAAGATGGGGGGCTAAATTGTGGCCAAAATTTCAAAAATAATTTGATAGGCTATAATGCGAGTGCATGCGTTATGGCTTGGTGTGACCAAGCCAAAGGCTCAGTCACATTGAGCCTATAACATGCTTGTGTTATAATGCGAGCGTGTTATAGCTTATTAAAACAAAAAAAGAAAACGACATCATTTCATTTTCACTATGTTTTTTGCTTTTCGCGGCCAAGAAACCTTGCATTTGCACACTCAAATTTTGGAAGGAGCTAAACTTACAATTTATTCATCGAATTGTTGCAATTTCATTGCCAGGATGCCACCACATTGACGGGGAGGTCAAACAAGTAAGCATTGTTTGTTTTTTTGTGAATTTTTTGTTAAATAGGTAATTTTAGGTTTTTCTTATATTCATTTGTTTAATTTGTAGATGTTAATAAACCTGAAAACCCTCCTCAAAATCCTAAACAACCACAACAACAAGCATACAAACAAAATCCTCAACAACCACAACAACAAAGTCCAATTCCTCAACATCCTCCTAGCACTCAACAAAATTTAATGGGGGTAATTAAAAACAACAAAAAAATAGATTGAGGAGTTAATCACAAGGTTGAATGATCCTATAAGTTCAACCGTGGATTTAAGAACACTTGCAAGTTCACTTTAAGACATGTTAAAACATGTAGATGCAATCAACAAACAATTATGTGGTTGGACAGATAGGAGGCAAGCATGGAGGAATTTTTATGCAAATAAAATATCATATAAAGAAGTAAAAGATGAAAAAATTACAAAATATGATTTGTGCACACTATTCACTGACCCACACACAAATCCAAATCTTGACCTTAATGCCAAGAGGTTTCCTATCCATTGGTTCCACCACCAAGGGATTAGGAACAATTTTTGGGATAGGTGGTACATGGTTTTTGACTATCCACCATGCAACAATTGCAAAGTACCCCAATATTTCTTATGGAAACTCTACTATGAGTTCATCCTCAACAAAATCCCCAACAATTTTTATATGAGGGACTTTCAAGGGAGAGGTGGAGGGTCAGCATAGGATAGACCTGGTACACAATAAGATCATTAGCGGAAAGGGAGATGAGCTCTCGCTAGGCCGGCTCGTGAGCACATCGTTATCCCTTCCATCACGAAGGAGAGTTTTGAGGTGGACACTTTATAGTCTATCAGATCTTTGACCCATAGTATCATCCAACATACCAATCTTGTAGTACACCGCCATCCAGGGGAGACTTCGAGGGGTATGCTTCCATCCCATTCTTGTCAAGTTTGTAGATCGGCTTGTACATATGACCCCACAAACACTCAGGAGGATGGTGCACAGGATACGTCTACATCTGTGGGGATGGCAATGGAAAATGACATTTTGAATGAGGATTTTGGCATTGATACTTAGGTAAATGTTAGCATTTTCATTGAATTGAATTTATTAAATTTCATTTTATTTTATTTTATTTAAGTAAAAGGCATGAAAGCCTATATATATAAAATATGATTTTTACATAGATGAAGAAAGTTCTAGCTCTGAAAGTATATGAGTAGAAGCTGATAATATATCAAAATTCAGCTTCAAGTATGCAAAACTACTAATTAAAGAACACCCTTATAACACCTAACCAACTAATACATAATTCTTCAAGAATCAAAACCAAAAAACTCCAAAAAATGCACACACTATTCTTCCAGGAAATTTCATTTAAATAGAAATGCAAGATTAACTAATTTAGTTTAATGATTGTAATAAAATATTAGGGTCATAGTGTTGATGATGGATACACTGGCCCTCCACTTGTTTATTACTCCATTGCATCTACCATTGAGGTATGTAACTAGTTAAAAATTAGAAATTTATTACATGTGAATAGCATTATTATATGAATGGTATTCTAATATCTGATTTTGGATGTTGAATAGGCTAATATTAGAGGTTTCGTGGGAACACCTCCCAATGCTAGTGGCATTGGACAAACCTTGGTGCAGGTAATAGAATAAAGAGTTTAACTAATGAATTGTACTTAATAGATTTGTGTAGTTTATATCCATATCATTGATTACATTGCATTGCACATCTTTCAAACTCAAAGCATTACTTCACATTGCATAACTAATAACTAGATATTGATAGATGAAAAAATTTCAATTACAATATAGATGTTTAGAAAGTCAATATAAGCAGTGATGCAATTACTTCACATAGCATAAGTAATAACTAGGAGGAGTTGCCAATTGCATTTGATTGTCATGGCATTCCATGAGACCACTTTTTATTGAGGCATTTTTTCAAACAGTTCACTGCCTTGTCTATGCTATGGATGCTTGGAAAAAATATATGAAAGAATAATAGTAATTAATAGCATAGACAAGGTAATGAGTTGTTTGAAAAAAATCCTAGAAGAAATGTGGTCGAGCATGGTGATGTCCATCACCATGTGACCCAATTTTTTTCAGACATTTTTTCAAATAGCTCACGACCTTTTCTATGCTACCACGTTTTCCATACATGTCTACCAAAGCATTTTATCAAACTACTTGAAATTCCTTGCTAATATGGCTAAAAGCCTAAAATAGTTTCTTTCCAACAAAGTATGGATGCTTGGAAAAAATGTATCAAAGCATAATAGTAAGCAATAACATAGACAAGGCAGTGAGTAGTTTGAAAAAGTGCCTCAAAGGAGACCACATTTCTTTGCGGAATTTTTTAAAACAGCTCATAGCCTTTTCTATGCTTCCACATTTTCCATACATGTCTACCAAAGCATTTTATCAAACTACTCACTTCCTTTCTCTTATGGCTAAAAGCCTAAAATAGGTGCTTTCCAATTAACTATGGATGCTTGGAAAAATCTATCAAAGCATAATAGTAAGCAATAGCATAGACAAGGCAGTGAGTACTTTTGAAAAATGCCTCAAAGAAATGTGGTCTCATGGTGATGGAATGCCATTCCATCACCATGAGACCACATTTCTTTGAAGCATTTTTTCAAATAACTCACTACCTTTTCTATGCTACCACATTTTCCATACATGTCTACCAAAGCATTTTATCAAACTACTCACTTCCTTGCTTCTATGGCTAAAATCCTAGAAAAGGTGAGTTTCAACAAACTATGGATGCTCAGAAAAAAAAATTCAAAGCATAATAGTACACAATAGCATAGACAAGGCAGTGAGTAGTTTGAAAAAATGCCTCAAAGAAATGTGGTCTCATGGTGATGGAATGCCATTCCATCACCATGAGACCACATTTCTTTGAGGATTTTTTTTCAAATAGCTCACCACCTTTTCTATGCTACCACATTTTCCATACATGTATACCAAAGTATTTTATCAAACTACTCTCTTCCTTGCTGCTATGGATAAAATCCCAAACAAGGTGTTTTCCAATAAGCTACATGGATAGGGAAAATAGTAAGCATGTGATTGTAAGAAATATATAGTTCTATAAGTACTCAAAATTTTATTCATTAGCTGATGCATTATAAGCCATGACGTGCATCACTATTTTAGTTTTCATGATTGAATAATTTGTTGTTTTATTTTCAGATGTTGCAAGCAAAAACACCTCCATATGTTCATAGGGAAATGTAGCTTGGTGTTTCTTCTACTATAGACTCCTCGATGCCTCTCACAAGGGTATGGGGCATATTACTAAATTTCAATTTATATTCCTTGTTATAGTTGTTAGTTAGTGAAAAATCAAACCATTATTGGTTCGTAGTTTAATTTCTCTTTGGATGGTTTCTACAAGGCTTCAACACCACACAACATGGGCATGTGAATATTTCCCTCGGGGAGAGTGATCGTCTAGTGGTGGTAAGTGATTATTTTGTTAAATATATCATTTTTATAATGTAATTTTTTTATATTAATGTCTTTACTTTTTATTGTAACAAATAAGGCTTGATCAAGAACTAAACCCTAGGAGGAGCACCAGGAGGACTCCTCAATCTCATAGTAAATGAGTGACAAACTTATTGCCATCTGGTCAACCAACAAAGGGTAAGAGTTTGCTTAAAGAGCCTCAACAAAAATTACTTTTGATTCCAAAGCCCTTTGTTGTATGCCTATATGGAATTTTTGGACATATTTAAATTGTATTGCATATATTTGACATTGTATGCCTATATGGCATTCTTGTAAGCCTATATGGCTATAAATTGTATATATTTTATACTTATATTGATATATATTGATGTATACCTACATGGCTATTTGGTTAATACAAATATTTTATATAGATGGTGTCCATATTTGCATTATAAATCCATGGTTCAATAGATATGAGTTACGTGTATTCAAGTGTATACTTTACAACTTACATGTATACTTTGTGACTTACATGTATTCCAATGTATACTTTGTGACTTACATTTTTTCATGTGTATACCTTGTATTCATGCATATACTTTGTATTAATGCATACACTATGTACTCATGTGTATACTTCAAGGCTTACATGTATTTGAGTACTTGTGCTTCATTTATTCACATGTATGCTTCACTTATTCATGTGTATACTTATTAATTGGTTAGCCCTAGCATTGCTCATTTTTGTCATTCATGGTTTCTCTTGAATATTTATTGATTGATGATAAATAACTTCAATATTTCCAAAAATGATTCACCAACGATGTATCATTTACATATGTTCTAATTCAATATGGAATCCAAGGAAAAATTTAAAAGGGATAAAGCTAGGAGGACATGGAAGATAGATATTTATAGTGTAACCTATTATACCTTCCCTATACAAACATCTAATGGCTCTTGTATGCTTTTCTATTCCATTTTCTACTTTTCATATCCCATTTTCATAGGTGGATCATCAGTTCTCTCAATTTATTTCCTTCACTTATTCTAGGTCCTCACCTCCACTTGTGGTATTCTAAAATAAGCTCTAGTTCATGGTGGGCACCCACTAAGATTCAAAGGAGTCATTAGTTTTTGGTGGGCACCCACTAAGATTCAATTTCTTCTAAGACGTTTGATATGATTGTGAAGGAGTAGGAGGAAGGGTTGTAATATCTCATGTATCAACATATATTCATACCTCTTCTTTGGGCTATTTTTAGCTTCTACTTATGGTCAAGGCTCTAGTATCAACATATATTTATACCTCTTGTTTATGATTCTCTTTAGCTAGGTCATAAGCCATCGTGTGGGATCATATTTCTATTCACCTATTATTAGGTTTAGCTATAAATCTTTCAATTTTTTTTCTAGAATCTTGAAAAATTTCCTCTTTACAACAACCATATTATTGTAAGGAAAAGGAGGATAATTAAAAAATTTCTTTCCCTTTCTAGACTTGAGGATGATCATATAGGATTTTAAGAGTCATGTAGCCTTCTTATTTGTGATTAGAGCCATAATAGGAATAAGAAAGTTACCTAAATAGTTATATTAATAATAATCAATTCAATGTAAGTATGAGATCCACATAGTAATTGGATCATAACCCATTTGAAAATGAAAAGGTTTAGGCTTTCCTCAACTATTTTTACACCCAGATGTTTTACCTCTTTCATGTAATCATATGCTTTTGGTGTGGAAAATTGAGACTTGTCAACTATCATGTGAATCTTTCTCTTTTATTTTCTTTTGCATGCCATCATAAGGGATCGAGCCGGTTGAATGTAGATTAGAGTGATTCGACATGTTTGGGTATGAAAGAGTACCATGCCTAGTGTAAACGTACCCATCTAGATGTGTTGCAATAGTCTATTTGCTCACACAAGTTGGAGAACAAAAGTTACACCACTTTGCAACTTTACACTGCTTGCATTTGACAACTTTTTCCTCAAATGAAAAGTTGTCACCATAGGAAAATTCCTTTGAGATAGAAAAAAATGAGAGTGGTTATTGTAGGGGGGCCAAACATGATCCTGCAGCCTCATACATAGAGTTTTTAAGCATCATAGTTTCTAAGTAATAGCCTGTTGAAGATTGTAGCCATTTTGCACTTTGGACTCTTAAGGGATTGATCTGGTTGAATGTAGATCACAGTGATTTGACATGTTTGGGTGTGAAAGAGGACCATTCCTAGCATAAACATACCCATCCAAATTTTTTGGAACAGTCTTTTTGGTCACACGGGTCACAAAATGAAAGTTGCACCACTTTGCAACTTTACATTGCTTCCATTTAACACTTTTTCCATCAAGTGAAAACTAGACACCATGGGACAATGACTCTGAGATAACAAAGACCAAGAGAATTTATTGTAAAAGGGCCCAACATGATCTCGTATATTTAGATGGAGAGTTTCTAAGTGTCATAGTTTTTGAGTAATAGCCTGTCAAAGATTGCTGTCATTTTGCACTTTGGACTCTTAAGGGATCGAGAAGGTTGAACATAGATCAAAGTGATTCTATGTGCTTGGGTGTGAAAGAGGAGCATTCCTAGCATAAATATACCTATACAGATGTGTTGGAAAATTTTATTTGGTCACATGAGTTGCAGAATGAAAGTTGCACCACTTTGCAGCTTTACACTACTTGCATTTGACACTTTTTCCATCAAGTGAAAAATGGACACCACGGGAAAACAACTTAGAGATTAGAAAAAACCAAGAGAAATTATTTAAGAGGGGCCCAACGTGATCCCATAGCCTTAGATGAAGAGTTTGTAAGCATCATGGTTTCCAAGTAATAGTTCATCAAAGATTGTAGCCATTTTCTCTTTGGACTCTTAAAGGATCGATCTGGTTGAACGTAGCTCAGAGTGATTCAACATGTTTGGGTGTGAAAGATGACCATTCCTAGTGTAATAACACCCATATGGATGCGTTAGAACTATGTGTTTGGTCACATGAATTGCAGAACGAAAGTTGCACCACTTTGCAACTTTACAATGTTTGCATTTGACACTTTTTCCCTCAAATGAAAACTGGACACCATGGAAAAATGACTCTAAGATTAAAAAATCCTGAGAGAGGTTATTGTAGAGGGACCCAACACAATCTTGTATCCTTAGACAGAGATTTTGTAAGCATCACGGTTTTGGAGTAATAGCCTGTCAAATATTGCAGCCATTTTGCACTTTGGACTCTTAAGGGATCGCGTCGGTTGAACGTAACTCAGAGTGATTTGGTGTGTTTGGGAATGAAATAGGACCATGCCTAGTGTAAATGTACCCATTTGGATGTGTTGGAATAGTCTGTTTGGTCGTACAATTTGCAAAATGAAAGTTGCACCACTTTGCAACTTTACACTACTTGCATTTGACACTTTTTCCCTCAAGTAAAAACTAGACACACGGGAAAAAAAATAAAAAATAACAAAAACTAAGAGAGGTTATTGTAGATGGACCTTATGTGATCTTGATTCCTTAGAAAAAATTCATGTAACTAACACAGTCTCCAGGTAATAGGCCGTAAAAAATTTCTTCCCTTTTCTAATTTGGACTCTTAAGGGATTACGCTGCATGAATTACAAATGTTTGAGGACAGCAATAAATTTCAAAATTTTAGTAAATATCATTACAAATGGTTGAGTAGCAATAAATAGGTAGTAGGGAACTAGATCCCAAACTCAATTACAAATGTTTGAGGGGAGCCATGAATTGTTAGTTGGAAAACATGTCTGGAGAACTTGTGGGGTACTTGAGTTAATTGATGCTACTTGAACAACATCTAACAAGTCATGCATGCTTCTATTACTTGTAAATTTGATTATTTTTATGACATGTTGACATTATTTTATGACATTATGTATAAATTTTTTTTACAAATTGAACTTCTTAAATGTTTATGTGAATAGATGGTATGCTATATTGATATTGATATATAATCATTAGGTTGATTTGTTTTAATAAATAAATTTTTATAATAATTTAGTCAAGTGATGCTAGTTATAATAGGGAGATAATAAAAGAAGAAAAAGAATCATTGGTAACCATCAATGGTTATTACACTCACTATATTAATAATATGATATTTACAATAAAAGGAGATTTATTTATCACTAGTTAATCTATTCCATTGAATATCTTAAAAACTGATTTTTATATGAATATCAAGCATACCTCCCATCCATTAGGATTAAACTTTAGAGAGTGCTCGAAGTAATGAGGATCAACATGAATAAAATGAAACCAAACTAAATTACTTTCCAACCTTTTGGAAACTTGTAACTTGTTATAAAAACAACCCAATTTAATCTTCCACTTAGTTTACTAATCTATTTAGAATATCCTACATCAATATTTTTTGCATATTTTTGAGAAAAAATGAAATACCATTGAACTCTGTATCCTTTTCCATAGTTCTAAACATAAAGTGTGCTACATTTGCAAGTTTGATAACTTCATCAATCACCTACATAAATGATATAAACATTAGATGATAGCATTGACATCATAGCATTAACATCATACAAATTAATGTGCATACTTACAAATTAATCCAATGAACCATTCGGGTCTACTCTACTCTTTATTTTGTCAAGTATTGCCTCATGGTCAGACTCATCCACCTTCCACAAGGTCTTGTTCAAATGTCTACCCCCATATTTGATCAAATGAACATTGGATGCTACGACAAGGTTCAAGTAATGAAGAATCTTCTTATGTGTGTCAAAGTCCTAAAACAACAAAACATTAACACTCTTATGTGGGTACCTTCTAAGTCATGTTCTAATAAAAACCACTGAGCCTGTAGGGTATTTAATGTTTTCTCCATCTATAACTAGGGCCTCCAATTTCTTTTTGGCCTCAACACAATGACACAAGTAATAATATGTTCCCTCTTTGTTGTCTTCATCTGCAATAACTGAATAAACATGCCCTACATTGATATGTGCAACAAATTAGATGAAATTAGTCAACATTACAAATACACTACAAAGTAAGATAACAATATGAATTTAAAAAACTATGCAAGTAGATATGATACCTTCTTGAACTAGATCTGATATGTGGTCAAAGTCAATTAATGATTCCATCTGTGTCAGTTCCAATGTCATTGGAGGGCGATATGTGTGGAGTGAGCTAAGATAACTTAACCACCATTCGTCAACCCACCTTTTTGAATCACACTCATCTTAGGCTTGCATTGTACATGAAGAACAAAAGCATGGCATCTTTTGTGTATGGATACTCCATGAACTTGCATTTGAGCTAAGGAAAGAGTGTAGTTCACTCTATCCTATCAGTGTACAACAATCCTCATATGGTGCAATGTTAGCATCATCTATCAACCAAAAAAATCTATGAACTAAATACTTACCTTCATTAACTAGACCCATCGAAGGATTACACCACTCGACGATTGATTTTGCATCTTTCAACTTTGAATTGTCTTTATACTTTAACTCTTCTCATGCTAATTCTCTTTTGACACATGCTCTTACACCATCATGCTCCCCCTTTCCATGCTTGGCCTCACAAAAGTTCCACATATATTGAACACTTGTATTGACATGCATCTTGCTCAAACAATAGAACATCCACGAGTTATTGAACTATTTTGTATGGTTATTTGACCATATTATATGTTGACCATATGATATGCCCCTCTAAGCCAAATCATTGTAGAACAATTGGAAGCAACCTTGCACAAACTCTGGAGAATGTGTGCGATCATCATTAATATAAAAGTGGTACTCCCTCAATAAATTCATTTGGTCATCTATACTACTAGTTTCATGAATGAATGCTATGTGCACAAATGTAGAAACCTGTGTGGAGTTGTAATATTGTGATTGCACCTCACACTGTGGCTGTAGAGTGTAGTTCTCTACAAATTCAACCACTAAAACTATGCTACCAACTGGAAAGGTGTCCTTGCATAACTTGAATTGCAAGTCCAACCATTGAGCACTATGTGTATGCCTTGCATACTCATACACTATACTGTCATGAAATGTAGACATAAACTAATACACTGGAATCTTCTGAATAACCAAATCACACTTTTTTCCTTGATTACCATATTTTGTAATGTATTCCATTTTTTTATACTTTCCGAACTCTAATAGTTTCTTTCCAACCACATGTGTGCTTTCCATATGTTGACGTACTAGTATACATTGCAAACCATTGCAATTCTAGTCCATGAACCATACAAGCATAGTTTCCTATAGAATATTTGGCCATCCTCTCTTTCACATAATTTTTTTGTTAAGAACTCTCTTGAAGATGTTGGTGGGGCATGTATGCCACAATCCTACAAAACATCGTTAGTATGTAAATCTAAACATATAGAACGATAAACATCATAATAGTTAGAAAATTCAATATGTAATCTACAACAACTAATGTGTGTGATTTATCTTGACATAAAAATGTTTAAGCATTTCAAAATATCTTTGAAATTTTTGAATTTGAGGATAATCCTCTTGAAATTTATGAAAAAATTATGTTTGAGTCATATCCAAAAAATGCTTTGGATGTGGCTCACAGTTCTAACTACCGATTCTCCTTCTTGCCACATCCCTTTGATTCGTAGATGACCTTGTGTTATTATTTCAATAGTCTTCAATTATATTCTTAATCCTTCAACAATTGGTTTATCTTTTCATGGGAGTCTCCCCAAGAATGCCCATAATTCAGCTGAATCAGTGTCCTCAATTCTTTGGTGCCTTTGAATGACTCTTGATAAAGTTTTTCTATTAATTCTCAATTGTTGACTTACAGTATTTATAATGAGACAAGATCTCCCTATTTGATTTCTTACCAAAGTCGATGTAATGACACGCCAAGTGACATTACTATCTTTTTAGCATGAAGTCTTACCCACACTCTCATAATCATCCATTAGATTCTTCAAAATAGTACTTTTACTTGAAGCATTCGATGTTCTCAACCCAAGAATCTTCATGATTTTTCTATACTTTATACCTCACATCATTTCAACAAATAGTTGACATCTTGTGGTCTCATTTAACTTTTCAAAGAATAATTTCCAAATCTTATCAGCATATCTTCTACAAGTGCATTGTGGAATCTTACCTTCCATTGGCTACAAGATATTCTCATCTTGATATTAATCAGAAAATTTGGATTTCTATACAAAATTCTAGACCTAGTGTTCTTCTGAAAATGTTCCCTCATCAATTATTTTTTCTTTGCTTTATTAGTTTTGTACTCTTGCTGTGTTGGTTTATTTCTTGTTCATTTCCTCAGCATGGCGGGTAACTTTACCTATAGCATGATAAAGAGACAAATATTAGTTCCTAAAAAATGAATCCATACAAATAAATGAAATATATGTCATTCAAGGCTTCATACAAAATACTTACAATTATCCTGTAGAAGAGAATTTCTAGCATAGACAAAGGTCACATGAATTTTTGGATGGAATGCCTTAAATAAATGTGGTTGTGTGGCATGCCATGATTGCAAGATAGGCTCAAAATGGAAGCATGGACAAGGCATGTGAATTGTTTGACAATAATGTTTTGGTAGAAATGTATGCAAAATGTGGTACCTTTGACAAGCTAGCGAGCTCACTAACTTTTCAATGTGGTAGGGTTGACAAGGTAGGGGATTGTTTGAAAAAATGCCTCAACCCTACCACATTGACAAGCTAGTGAGCTCACTAGCTTGTCAATGCTCACATGAATTTTTGGATCCAATTCCTTAAAGAAATGTGGTCATGTGGCATGCCATGATTTCAAGATAGGCTCAAAATGAATCATGGACAAGGCATGTGAAATGTTTGACAATAATGTTTTGGTAGACATGTATACAAAATTTGGTACCTTTGACAAGCTAGTGAACTCACTAGCTTGTCAATGCGGTATGATTGACAAGGTAGGGGGCTATTTGAAAAAAATTCCTCATAGAAATGGGGTCTCACAATGATGTACCTCTGACAAGATAGTGAGTTCAAACATCCCCCTACCTTGTCAACCCTACTGCATTGACAATCTAGTGAGCTCACTAGCTTGTCAAAGCGGTAGAGTTGACAAGGTAGGGGATTTAAAAAAAATGCCTCATAGAAATGGGGTCTCATGGTGATGTACATCATTGTGAGACCACATTTCTATGAGGAATTTTTTATGTACATCACTATGAGGCCCAATTTCTATGAGGCATTTTTTCAAACAACCCCTACCTTGTCAAACCTACCGCATTGACAAGCTAGTGGGCTCACTAGCTTGTTAATGCTCACATGAATTTTGGATCCAATGCCTTAAAGAAATGTGGTCATGTGGCATGCCATGATTGCAAGATAGGCTCAAAATGGAAGCATGGATAAGTCATGTGAATTTTTTGACAATAATGTTTTGGTAGACATGTATGCAAAATGTGGCACCTTTGACAAGCTAGTGAGCTCACTAACTTGTCAATGCTCACATGAATTTTTGGATCCAATTACTTAAATAAATGTGGTCATGTGGCATGCCATGATTGAAAGATAGGCTCAAAATGTAGTCTTGGATAAGGTATGTGATTTTTTTGACATTAATGTTTTGGTAGAAATTTATGCAAAATGTGGTACCATTGACAAGCTAGTAAGATCACTAGCTTGTCAATGCGGTAGGGTTGAAAAGGTAGGGGCTATTTGAAAAAATGACTCATAGAAATATGGTCTCATGTTGATATACCACTATCTTTTCAATGTGGTAGGTTGAAAAGGTAGGGGACTATTTGAAAAAAATCCTCATAGAAATGTGGTCTCATGGTGAGGGTTGACAAGGTAGGGGATTGTTTGAAAAAATTCCTCATATAAATGTGATCTAACGGTGATGTGCATTACTATGAGACCACATTTCTATGAGGAATTTTTTCAAACAAACCCCTACCTTGTCAACCCTACCACATTGAAAATCTATTGAGCTCATAGTTAGCTTGTCAATGGTTACATGAATTTTTGGATCCAATTCCTTAAAGAAATGTGGTATTGTGGCATGTCATGATTGCATGATAGGCTACACCTTTCCCCATGTTGCTAACTTAGCCTTGAATAAAGATTCTTGAAATGGTGGAAAAAATGGTTGCAATCCCTTGTAGGTATACTAATCAAGGAAACATTTAAAATATATCACAACATTAGTGATGAGGTAAGTTTAGAAATAGAGATGAAAACCAAAATAGATTCAAAGATCTATCAATGTGGGAGGAGTATATTCCAATTTTGTAGAGACATGTATGGAAAATTTGGTAGCATAGACAATGCAATAAGTTGTTTGAAAACATTCACATCACCATGAGATCCAATTTCTTTGAGACATTTCTTTAAACAGTTGATTGCCTTGTCTATGTTGTTTGATAAAATGCTTTGGTAGACATGTAAGAAAAATTTTGTAGCATAGACAAGGCAATCAACTGCTTGGTAGAATTGTTTGAAAAAAAACCTCAATGAGATATGTCCTCATGGACTAGAATGATTGCAGGATATGCATAAAATGGATTTGCTGAAAAGGCTTTAAATTTTTTTGATTGGGTGGAAAATAGGGGTCACCAAAATGAATTGACAAGATGATGAACCACTAAGATTTTTCACACAAAACACATGAAATTTATGCAATTACGAGATTCAAAAGATGTAAATAACAATCATAAATGATACCTAACAATTATAGCAACTACGAGAGAAGTTTTTAGAGCTCAAAGAGGTGTGTACCTTGTTGCAAGAAGCCTATTTTTAGGGCACAAAGGACTCATTTGCCTATAGTGGCAAATGGGTCCCTATTAGATTTTCTGAAAACGAGATTTGGGTTAATTTTCTTGATGTCTACACTCTCAGATTCCCAATTGTTAGCTCATGAAAACCTATACTTAATTATGTAGCTTCAATTATTCGTTGTTGCACTTTAAAGGTCAACTTTGCAACTTGACAACTTTGACAATTTTGCTCTAAAATTGCTCTCTACTTGATCTCCAACCTGTAAATCTACAAACACACATTCAAGGAGAGAAAAATTTGTTGATTCTTAGTAAATAGGAGTTTTCCTAAGGGTATGTGCAGGATCATCATGGAAAAAATAGGCCCTTAAGTGGCAAAAATATCAGAAAAATTAGAGTTCGACAACTTGATGTAAAATTTTGAATAAGTTATCTATATTATTTCAAAAATATGTAAGAATAGAATTTGTAGAAAATTGAATTTAGTTTCTAAACTAATAGGTTTGTTTTAAAAAAAATAGAAATCTATTTGGTGAAAATTTGAAATTTCAATGCAGTAGTACTTACATTTCAAGGAAAAAATAAGTAGGTGTCTATCTGACCACCCTAACCACAATAAAATGATAATATTTTTTTATAATATTTTAGATATAAGTAGAGGAATCATGTCCCGATGTGGTGAATATTTTTTTGTAATTTTTTTCCAAGTAAATAATTAATTATGATTTTTTATTACAACTTTTAAAAAATATAAAAAACTTGTATGTCTGACCACCTTAACTTGGTCAAAACTTCATGAAATTCAATTTTTCTTTTTCTAATCCTATAATATGTGAAGCATAGAATGTGATTCATTTTTTGGATTCAAAAAGTGTTATAACATTTGAAATCTATAGATTTTTTTCAATTAGTCTATCAATCAGGACTTTAGTTATAATTTGAATAGAAAATGAATAATAATTACTTATTAAATTCAAAGTAAAGCATAATTTATATTGGTGGAAATATGAGAATCTCCTTTAAAAACCCTTTTTGTTTCATCAATTTTGGGTATAAAAAAAAGTCATCAGCCACATATCCATCATATTGCCACTTTTTGGCCCATCATGATCCTGCACATACCCCTAAGTCAAACCCCTTGTAGGTAATTAAGCCAAATGATGAAACAATGAAATTGAAGCATGAAACATGAAGTGATGCAATGTAGATACCTTGGATATTGTCTTGTAATACAAATCTCCAATCTAACATGTAGTGGCCATGAAGAATGTAGATCTTGATCCTTGAATATGATGTGAAACAATGCCTACAAGTAGATCTTCAAAGCTACACTCACTTTCTTAGCTCAACAACATGTATGAATTCATCAAACCCTTGACATGATGATATGATCTTGAATTGCTTCAATAAACACTTGATAATCTACCTTAAAATTCCATTAAAAATGCCCTTGAATGCTCTATAATGCTCTTGTGAAAGTACTAGGATATCTCATAAATTTTCTAGGAGAAACAATGTGAATTAACCCCTTATTTATACTAAATTAGGAGATTAACCCCAAAATTCAAACAATTCAGGCCGACACCAAATTTGGGGATAAAAATTATTAAATTCTCACCATAATGAAATTCAAAAAGGGGGTCCTCATTAACAAAGAACCAATTCACCACCTAGGGCGAATGGGTCATATCTTAGTTTTCCAAGACCTAACCCCAAGGGATGGAAAGAGGGTCAAAAATACATGTCAAATCAGTAAAGAAAGGGGGGCCCTATTAAGGGAGGACCCATTCACCACCTAGGGCGAATGGGTCTTGGCACCATTTTTCATGACCTTGAATTTGTAACCTATTAAATGTTATGCAATTTGAATTATGGGTGTCAAGATAGATCTGCAAGAAGTGTCATAAATAAGGTTTAAATTTGAATTAAAGGGGTTAATTAACTCCAATTAACCACAATTAACTAAGGGGGCCTAGGTAAATGTGAAAGTGTGCTACAATAGTTTACAACACCTAAATAGGGTACACATTAGGTACATTTTAAAAAGGGGCCCATTAGGCTTAATTCATTAAATAAACCCTAGTAAACTATGAAAGTGTGTTACAACACTTTACAACACTCTTGCAAAGGAGAATTTAAGGTACATTTTAATTAAATATGGACCCTAGAATGATGTGAATGTGTACAACACATTACAACACTATTCCAAGATACAATTAATTCAAATTTATGTCAATTATCCAAATTAAGTGTGAAAAAGGATTACTTTTTTTGACACTACATTTTTCCCCCAATTTAGTGAGAGGATGACCCCACATCAAACTCACACTAAAGAAGACATTCAAGACACTTAAGTATGCAGGAATAACAAAGATACATAACCATACCCTGTCAAAGGCTAATAAAAATAAAGAAAAACAAAAGGATCAAGCACAATTGTCCCAACGCAATGTGGAATGGGGTTGTTTGTCCAAGAAAAAGGCTCAACCTTCGATGGTCCAATGAGATGTAGAACACATCTAGGCTATTTGTCCATAACATATGTTGCTCACTCTGGGGTAGTCAAACCTCAGTTTTTCCACTAGGTG
>VDFB02080784.1:140146-154672 GCA_007258455.2 Sequoia sempervirens | reverse complement strand
AAATGAAATACCATTGAACTCTGTATCCTTTTCCATAGTTCTAAACATAAAGTGTGCTACATTTGCAAGTTTGATAACTTCATCAATCACCTACATAAATGATATAAACATTAGATGATAGCATTGACATCATAGCATTAACATCATACAAATTAATGTGCATACTTACAAATTAATCCAATGAACCATTCGGGTCTACTCTACTCTTTATTTTGTCAAGTATTGCCTCATGGTCAGACTCATCCACCTTCCACAAGGTCTTGTTCAAATGTCTACCCCCATATTTGATCAAATGAACATTGGATGCTACGACAAGGTTCAAGTAATGAAGAATCTTCTTATGTGTGTCAAAGTCCTAAAACAACAAAACATTAACACTCTTATGTGGGTACCTTCTAAGTCATGTTCTAATAAAAACCACTGAGCCTGTAGGGTATTTAATGTTTTCTCCATCTATAACTAGGGCCTCCAATTTCTTTTTGGCCTCAACACAATGACACAAGTAATAATATGTTCCCTCTTTGTTGTCTTCATCTGCAATAACTGAATAAACATGCCCTACATTGATATGTGCAACAAATTTAGATGAAATTAGTCAACATTACAAATACACTACAAAGTAAGATAACAATATGAATTTAAAAAACTATGCAAGTAGATATGATACCTTCTTGAACTAGATCTGATATGTGGTCAAAGTCAATTAATGATTCCATCTGTGTCAGTTCCAATGTCATTGGAGGGCGATATGTGTGGAGTGAGCTAAGATAACTTAACCACCATTCGTCAACCCACCTTTTTGAATCACACTCATCTTAGGCTTGCATTGTACATGAAGAACAAAAGCATGGCATCTTTTGTGTATGGATACTCCATGAACTTGCATTTGAGCTAAGGAAAGAGTGTAGTTCACTCTATCCTATCAGTGTACAACAATCCTCATATGGTGCAATGTTAGCATCATCTATCAACCAAAAAAATCTATGAACTAAATACTTACCTTCATTAACTAGACCCATCGAAGGATTACACCACTCGACGATTGATTTTGCATCTTTCAACTTTGAATTGTCTTTATACTTTAACTCTTCTCATGCTAATTCTCTTTTGACACATGCTCTTACACCATCATGCTCCCCCTTTCCATGCTTGGCCTCACAAAAGTTCCACATATATTGAACACTTGTATTGACATGCATCTTGCTCAAACAATAGAACATCCACGAGTTATTGAACTATTTTGTATGGTTATTTGACCATATTATATGTTGACCATATGATATGCCCCTCTAAGCCAAATCATTGTAGAACAATTGGAAGCAACCTTGCACAAACTCTGGAGAATGTGTGCGATCATCATTAATATAAAAGTGGTACTCCCTCAATAAATTCATTTGGTCATCTATACTACTAGTTTCATGAATGAATGCTATGTGCACAAATGTAGAAACCTGTGTGGAGTTGTAATATTGTGATTGCACCTCACACTGTGGCTGTAGAGTGTAGTTCTCTACAAATTCAACCACTAAAACTATGCTACCAACTGGAAAGGTGTCCTTGCATAACTTGAATTGCAAGTCCAACCATTGAGCACTATGTGTATGCCTTGCATACTCATACACTATACTGTCATGAAATGTAGACATAAACTAATACACTGGAATCTTCTGAATAACCAAATCACACTTTTTTCCTTGATTACCATATTTTGTAATGTATTCCATTTTTTTATACTTTCCGAACTCTAATAGTTTCTTTCCAACCACATGTGTGCTTTCCATATGTTGACGTACTAGTATACATTGCAAACCATTGCAATTCTAGTCCATGAACCATACAAGCATAGTTTCCTATAGAATATTTGGCCATCCTCTCTTTCACATAATTTTTTTGTTAAGAACTCTCTTGAAGATGTTGGTGGGGCATGTATGCCACAATCCTACAAAACATCGTTAGTATGTAAATCTAAACATATAGAACGATAAACATCATAATAGTTAGAAAATTCAATATGTAATCTACAACAACTAATGTGTGTGATTTATCTTGACATAAAAATGTTTAAGCATTTCAAAATATCTTTGAAATTTTTGAATTTGAGGATAATCCTCTTGAAATTTATGAAAAAATTATGTTTGAGTCATATCCAAAAAATGCTTTGGATGTGGCTCACAGTTCTAACTACCGATTCTCCTTCTTGCCACATCCCTTTGATTCGTAGATGACCTTGTGTTATTATTTCAATAGTCTTCAATTATATTCTTAATCCTTCAACAATTGGTTTATCTTTTCATGGGAGTCTCCCCAAGAATGCCCATAATTCAGCTGAATCAGTGTCCTCAATTCTTTGGTGCCTTTGAATGACTCTTGATAAAGTTTTTCTATTAATTCTCAATTGTTGACTTACAGTATTTATAATGAGACAAGATCTCCCTATTTGATTTCTTACCAAAGTCGATGTAATGACACGCCAAGTGACATTACTATCTTTTTAGCATGAAGTCTTACCCACACTCTCATAATCATCCATTAGATTCTTCAAAATAGTACTTTTACTTGAAGCATTCGATGTTCTCAACCCAAGAATCTTCATGATTTTTCTATACTTTATACCTCACATCATTTCAACAAATAGTTGACATCTTGTGGTCTCATTTAACTTTTCAAAGAATAATTTCCAAATCTTATCAGCATATCTTCTACAAGTGCATTGTGGAATCTTACCTTCCATTGGCTACAAGATATTCTCATCTTGATATTAATCAGAAAATTTGGATTTCTATACAAAATTCTAGACCTAGTGTTCTTCTGAAAATGTTCCCTCATCAATTATTTTTTCTTTGCTTTATTAGTTTTGTACTCTTGCTGTGTTGGTTTATTTCTTGTTCATTTCCTCAGCATGGCGGGTAACTTTACCTATAGCATGATAAAGAGACAAATATTAGTTCCTAAAAAATGAATCCATACAAATAAATGAAATATATGTCATTCAAGGCTTCATACAAAATACTTACAATTATCCTGTAGAAGAGAATTTCTAGCATAGACAAAGGTCACATGAATTTTTGGATGGAATGCCTTAAATAAATGTGGTTGTGTGGCATGCCATGATTGCAAGATAGGCTCAAAATGGAAGCATGGACAAGGCATGTGAATTGTTTGACAATAATGTTTTGGTAGAAATGTATGCAAAATGTGGTACCTTTGACAAGCTAGCGAGCTCACTAACTTTTCAATGTGGTAGGGTTGACAAGGTAGGGGATTGTTTGAAAAAATGCCTCAACCCTACCACATTGACAAGCTAGTGAGCTCACTAGCTTGTCAATGCTCACATGAATTTTTGGATCCAATTCCTTAAAGAAATGTGGTCATGTGGCATGCCATGATTTCAAGATAGGCTCAAAATGAATCATGGACAAGGCATGTGAAATGTTTGACAATAATGTTTTGGTAGACATGTATACAAAATTTGGTACCTTTGACAAGCTAGTGAACTCACTAGCTTGTCAATGCGGTATGATTGACAAGGTAGGGGGCTATTTGAAAAAAATTCCTCATAGAAATGGGGTCTCACAATGATGTACCTCTGACAAGATAGTGAGTTCAAACATCCCCCTACCTTGTCAACCCTACTGCATTGACAATCTAGTGAGCTCACTAGCTTGTCAAAGCGGTAGAGTTGACAAGGTAGGGGATTTAAAAAAAATGCCTCATAGAAATGGGGTCTCATGGTGATGTACATCATTGTGAGACCACATTTCTATGAGGAATTTTTTATGTACATCACTATGAGGCCCAATTTCTATGAGGCATTTTTTCAAACAACCCCTACCTTGTCAAACCTACCGCATTGACAAGCTAGTGGGCTCACTAGCTTGTTAATGCTCACATGAATTTTGGATCCAATGCCTTAAAGAAATGTGGTCATGTGGCATGCCATGATTGCAAGATAGGCTCAAAATGGAAGCATGGATAAGTCATGTGAATTTTTTGACAATAATGTTTTGGTAGACATGTATGCAAAATGTGGCACCTTTGACAAGCTAGTGAGCTCACTAACTTGTCAATGCTCACATGAATTTTTGGATCCAATTACTTAAATAAATGTGGTCATGTGGCATGCCATGATTGAAAGATAGGCTCAAAATGTAGTCTTGGATAAGGTATGTGATTTTTTTGACATTAATGTTTTGGTAGAAATTTATGCAAAATGTGGTACCATTGACAAGCTAGTAAGATCACTAGCTTGTCAATGCGGTAGGGTTGAAAAGGTAGGGGCTATTTGAAAAAATGACTCATAGAAATATGGTCTCATGTTGATATACCACTATCTTTTCAATGTGGTAGGTTGAAAAGGTAGGGGACTATTTGAAAAAAATCCTCATAGAAATGTGGTCTCATGGTGAGGGTTGACAAGGTAGGGGATTGTTTGAAAAAATTCCTCATATAAATGTGATCTAACGGTGATGTGCATTACTATGAGACCACATTTCTATGAGGAATTTTTTCAAACAAACCCCTACCTTGTCAACCCTACCACATTGAAAATCTATTGAGCTCATAGTTAGCTTGTCAATGGTTACATGAATTTTTGGATCCAATTCCTTAAAGAAATGTGGTATTGTGGCATGTCATGATTGCATGATAGGCTACACCTTTCCCCATGTTGCTAACTTAGCCTTGAATAAAGATTCTTGAAATGGTGGAAAAAATGGTTGCAATCCCTTGTAGGTATACTAATCAAGGAAACATTTAAAATATATCACAACATTAGTGATGAGGTAAGTTTAGAAATAGAGATGAAAACCAAAATAGATTCAAAGATCTATCAATGTGGGAGGAGTATATTCCAATTTTGTAGAGACATGTATGGAAAATTTGGTAGCATAGACAATGCAATAAGTTGTTTGAAAACATTCACATCACCATGAGATCCAATTTCTTTGAGACATTTCTTTAAACAGTTGATTGCCTTGTCTATGTTGTTTGATAAAATGCTTTGGTAGACATGTAAGAAAAATTTTGTAGCATAGACAAGGCAATCAACTGCTTGGTAGAATTGTTTGAAAAAAAACCTCAATGAGATATGTCCTCATGGACTAGAATGATTGCAGGATATGCATAAAATGGATTTGCTGAAAAGGCTTTAAATTTTTTTGATTGGGTGGAAAATAGGGGTCACCAAAATGAATTGACAAGATGATGAACCACTAAGATTTTTCACACAAAACACATGAAATTTATGCAATTACGAGATTCAAAAGATGTAAATAACAATCATAAATGATACCTAACAATTATAGCAACTACGAGAGAAGTTTTTAGAGCTCAAAGAGGTGTGTACCTTGTTGCAAGAAGCCTATTTTTAGGGCACAAAGGACTCATTTGCCTATAGTGGCAAATGGGTCCCTATTAGATTTTCTGAAAACGAGATTTGGGTTAATTTTCTTGATGTCTACACTCTCAGATTCCCAATTGTTAGCTCATGAAAACCTATACTTAATTATGTAGCTTCAATTATTCGTTGTTGCACTTTAAAGGTCAACTTTGCAACTTGACAACTTTGACAATTTTGCTCTAAAATTGCTCTCTACTTGATCTCCAACCTGTAAATCTACAAACACACATTCAAGGAGAGAAAAATTTGTTGATTCTTAGTAAATAGGAGTTTTCCTAAGGGTATGTGCAGGATCATCATGGAAAAAATAGGCCCTTAAGTGGCAAAAATATCAGAAAAATTAGAGTTCGACAACTTGATGTAAAATTTTGAATAAGTTATCTATATTATTTCAAAAATATGTAAGAATAGAATTTGTAGAAAATTGAATTTAGTTTCTAAACTAATAGGTTTGTTTTAAAAAAAATAGAAATCTATTTGGTGAAAATTTGAAATTTCAATGCAGTAGTACTTACATTTCAAGGAAAAAATAAGTAGGTGTCTATCTGACCACCCTAACCACAATAAAATGATAATATTTTTTTATAATATTTTAGATATAAGTAGAGGAATCATGTCCCGATGTGGTGAATATTTTTTTGTAATTTTTTTCCAAGTAAATAATTAATTATGATTTTTTTATTACAAATTTTTAAAAATATAAAAAACTTGTATGTCTGACCACCTTAACTTGGTCAAAACTTCATGAAATTCAATTTTTCTTTTTCTAATCCTATAATATGTGAAGCATAGAATGTGATTCATTTTTTGGATTCAAAAAGTGTTATAACATTTGAAATCTATAGATTTTTTTCAATTAGTCTATCAATCAGGACTTTAGTTATAATTTGAATAGAAAATGAATAATAATTACTTATTAAATTCAAAGTAAAGCATAATTTATATTGGTGGAAATATGAGAATCTCCTTTAAAAACCCTTTTTGTTTCATCAATTTTGGGTATAAAAAAAAGTCATCAGCCACATATCCATCATATTGCCACTTTTTGGCCCATCATGATCCTGCACATACCCCTAAGTCAAACCCCTTGTAGGTAATTAAGCCAAATGATGAAACAATGAAATTGAAGCATGAAACATGAAGTGATGCAATGTAGATACCTTGGATATTGTCTTGTAATACAAATCTCCAATCTAACATGTAGTGGCCATGAAGAATGTAGATCTTGATCCTTGAATATGATGTGAAACAATGCCTACAAGTAGATCTTCAAAGCTACACTCACTTTCTTAGCTCAACAACATGTATGAATTCATCAAACCCTTGACATGATGATATGATCTTGAATTGCTTCAATAAACACTTGATAATCTACCTTAAAATTCCATTAAAAATGCCCTTGAATGCTCTATAATGCTCTTGTGAAAGTACTAGGATATCTCATAAATTTTCTAGGAGAAACAATGTGAATTAACCCCTTATTTATACTAAATTAGGAGATTAACCCCAAAATTCAAACAATTCAGGCCGACACCAAATTTGGGGATAAAAATTATTAAATTCTCACCATAATGAAATTCAAAAAGGGGGTCCTCATTAACAAAGAACCAATTCACCACCTAGGGCGAATGGGTCATATCTTAGTTTTCCAAGACCTAACCCCAAGGGATGGAAAGAGGGTCAAAAATACATGTCAAATCAGTAAAGAAAGGGGGGCCCTATTAAGGGAGGACCCATTCACCACCTAGGGCGAATGGGTCTTGGCACCATTTTTCATGACCTTGAATTTGTAACCTATTAAATGTTATGCAATTTGAATTATGGGTGTCAAGATAGATCTGCAAGAAGTGTCATAAATAAGGTTTAAATTTGAATTAAAGGGGTTAATTAACTCCAATTAACCACAATTAACTAAGGGGGCCTAGGTAAATGTGAAAGTGTGCTACAATAGTTTACAACACCTAAATAGGGTACACATTAGGTACATTTTAAAAAGGGGCCCATTAGGCTTAATTCATTAAATAAACCCTAGTAAACTATGAAAGTGTGTTACAACACTTTACAACACTCTTGCAAAGGAGAATTTAAGGTACATTTTAATTAAATATGGACCCTAGAATGATGTGAATGTGTACAACACATTACAACACTATTCCAAGATACAATTAATTCAAATTTATGTCAATTATCCAAATTAAGTGTGAAAAAGGATTACTTTTTTTGACACTACATTTTTCCCCCAATTTAGTGAGAGGATGACCCCACATCAAACTCACACTAAAGAAGACATTCAAGACACTTAAGTATGCAGGAATAACAAAGATACATAACCATACCCTGTCAAAGGCTAATAAAAATAAAGAAAAACAAAAGGATCAAGCACAATTGTCCCAACGCAATGTGGAATGGGGTTGTTTGTCCAAGAAAAAGGCTCAACCTTCGATGGTCCAATGAGATGTAGAACACATCTAGGCTATTTGTCCATAACATATGTTGCTCACTCTGGGGTAGTCAAACCTCAGTTTTTCCACTAGGTGAGTTGTCCCAATGAAGTGGCAAATGAGAGAATCCTATTAGCCTCTCATACCATACCAAAGTTATCCTCCTGACAACCTCAATAAGGTGGGTGCCACAATGTAATACTTTTGTAATGTCATGTATGTAAGTTTTTGTTAAAGGGGATTTTTCTTTGTTCATGTAAAGGTTTTCTTCTTAGGGAGAATTGTGCCTAATGTATCCAAGAGAGGACAAGTCAAGGTGTCAGATCATCACTCATGGGATGCCTCATTCACATCATGCCATGATGGTAGATTGTACACTCTTGAATGGAATCAAACCCAATGACACCACGAAGAAGAGGAAACATCACATGAAAAAAGAAATATTACACCATAAAATTTTGACGAAAGATGTCATTGATGTATGCCCCCACTTTAAAGTGGTTGCTACACCAATACTATGAGCAATTTCTTTAAAGTATCCAAATTTTTCTCCTAAGACATGATAGCTTTCCTTAGAAAAACCTATGCCAAGTCGTATGTTTCTGAAATAAGCTAAGTCATGAAATAGGAAGGAAGGGTTACCCCCACAAATACATAATGGATCTATGGATTTGGGGTTAATATGCCTATGCTACAATGTTGTAATAGAGCATGGAACTATCATCATTCCCCAAATACTCATAGAACTGGAAGAATGATACAAAGAGAGTGAAAACAAAGAGAAATCCTTTTGGGTCAACATGGAAGAGACCTAAATATCTTGACACCTAGCATCATCCCCAAAAGGAAAATACAAGACAAATGAAAAGATAAAGAAAAAGATTTTGGGTCAGCATAGAAGAGACATGAATGTATCGATGCCTTGCATGATCTCCTAAGGAAAAACAAAAGACAAATGAAAATGATAAAGAAAAATATTTTGCGTCAACATGGAAGAGACATGAATGTCTCGACACCTTGCATCATCCCTAAAAGGAAAACACAATACAAATGAAAAATGATTACGACATATATAAGAATGAAAGATACATATAGAGGAATACACAAAAAGAGAGATATATACATGAAACAAAAAAAAATGGGGGATCACATTAGTATATGCAATTTCACATGAAGAAAAAATCAAAAATCAAAAGACTAGTAGGGCACATGCGAGTCAACCTAAAGTAGGTGATCCACATCCCAATCTCGATTGATATAAATAGAAGGCAGACAACTAACCAAAGGGACAAGAGCAAATGTCGAACTAGGAGAAGCACCAGGTTCAACACTCTTTTTAGGAGATGTGTAATTTAAGTTCATAGAAGAAGAAAACAATGTATTCAACTCATCATGCACTTGTTCATCAATTTTTTCTATGTCAATGTCACCATCTAGATTTATCACAAAAGGAGTTTGAATAACAATGCCCATGCAATGGTCTTGTTTACATTGTGGAGAAAGTATAAGATCATCATGCTTTCCTTTAGGTAAGTTTGGATTCTAATTTTTTATGCTTTTCTTTTCTTCTTGAGTTTGTAATTTACAAGAAATAACATGTCGCCCATGCCTATGCTCTCTAGCAA
Source organism: Sequoia sempervirens (assembly GCA_007258455.2). NCBI lineage: Eukaryota > Viridiplantae > Streptophyta > Pinopsida > Cupressales > Cupressaceae > Sequoia > Sequoia sempervirens. Next base: position 145,208 of record VDFB02080784.1, on the reverse strand, counting down.
TTCAATTCCTTTTCAATCTATTGTCAATTTTTGTTTGTGTAAGAGCAAGTTGGTCAATCATAGGTTCCTTCTCTTCCTTGGGAGGAATAGAAGAAACAATAGTAGGTTGTTCAACCACTTTGTCTTTAGCTTTATAAACTTGTTTGACTCTAGGAGGGACAAAGGGATTGTTTGTGTTATCTCACAGTCTCTTGTAGGAAATTCTAGGAGGTTTGTCTATTGGTTCTTGTATGTTTAGAGTGATTTTGGTTCAATCATTGCTTCGTCAAGAATAGGTTTTTTATTTATAGGTTGAGGCATGTTTCAAAGGGATAATTCTACTATTTTCTTTTCCTTTAATTTTTTATATGATTTAAAAAATAAATCTTCATGAGGCTTGATCGGTTCCATAGGTTTAAGCCAAAAGAAATCTAATGAAAAATTCCCTCGAGCCCATGCAATATTAAATCCACTATGATGCACAATAAAGATATCATTTCCAAATGGAAACTTTAGAAATTTATGCACAACCGAAGGGATGGCATTCATGGAGCGAAGCCATGGACAACCTAGCTTCATATGAAATTGGTCCAATTGTGGAATAATGGAAAATGAGATAGTTAATGTTTTTTATCCCACTTTTAAAGGGAGATCTATCAAGCCTATCGTAGGGAAAGCAAATCCATTATTCAACTTGATCCATGCTTTCAGTTTGTGATATGTATCTTGGTATAGTTCATGCACATATAAGAATTCTTATGTGATCACATTCTCTCCACAGATGGGATCAATCAATATCCCATTAGTGGGCTTATCATTGATTCGGCCAGCTATGTAAAGAGGACCATTAGGTGCACGTTTAAGTATGTTATTTTGTTAGAAAGCAATGTCAAGAGGCATTCTAGTTGATCCCTTATGAGGTCTAGCTTTGATAAATGATACCACTTTCTCTATGGGATGTGGTTGATTATGATCATTATCCATGTTAACATTGTTCTTAGTTTCAGTAGGATGATTGACTATGGCATGTATGTTGTTATTGTCTTGTTTGTTCAAGTACTCATGAAAGAAGCAACTGAGGCTATAGATGATTTTTGTTTCACTCCAAGTTTTAAGCACTTTTCTTAGATTTTGTATGATGGAACCATGCTAATGTCTATTCATTCACTAAGGATATGGCTTGTAAGTTTTCTAGTTGTTCATCTATCTTGTCAATAACATCATGCACATTGATTTTAGGAAGTGAAGTTGTTGGAAATGAGGTAGGAAAACTATGAGCCATGGAGGGTTGATTCTCAAAACTATTAGAAAGAGAGTGAGAAAACCCAAGATCCATAGCGAGTGAGATATCGTGGGATGACATGAGCCTCAAACTACATCTTATAATAGTATTGTGAATAAGACACCAAGTTGTAAAGCTCATGCAAGTTTTAGAAATGTACTATGGAAACCCTAAAATGGAAAAGAGGCAATGCAACAACCAAGAATGGAATTAAATTTTCAGCTTCTAAGTAATGCAATTGAATGATTACAAAATATAATAGGCTAGAAATGAAATGTTTTGAATGCAATTTTGAATTTTAACAATGCACTGAAATGAATCAATTTAAGCTAAATGCAATGAATTTGATCAAACAACAAATCAAGAAACTGAAATAGGAAAGTAACAATACCAAAAAGAAGCTGAAAATTTGAGATTTTAATGTTCTAAAAATGTAGATTAGTAGCTAGCAAGGACCTATTCACCAATAAGGGCGAATGGGTCCTAGTTAATTTTTTCTGAGATGTTTCAGTGGATTTTAGAGCAATTTTTAATGCGTTTTGAAATTCCAGAAGGTTCAACTTTGACTTGACCAGAGACTCATTCACCAATAAGGGTGAATGGGTGCTGGTTAGGTATTTTTAAACTATTTTTTAATGATTTTGAAGCTTTTAGTAACATCTTTCAGTTCTATGTCCAAGACAGTGAGTTTGAGTTTCATATTTTCTAATATTGCAATGTGAAAATGAAATGAAAATAATTCAAGGACCTATGTTGAAATGCAATTTTGTTTTGATTTTCAAATACAAATAAATGAGATGCACAAAGACTAATTTTTTTTTGTATTTTTCAGATTTAGAAAGATCCAAAGCAATGCAAATCTAAACCCTAAAAGAGATGCAAGTGTAAATGCAAATTTAAGAAACCCTAAATGAGATCTTAATTCAATGCAAATAAGATGCAAAAGAATACAAGATCTAACCCTAAGATGTAATGAAAGACTTCAAAATCAGAAAATTGCAATGTTCAATATGTCGGGTTCACCATTAATGATTTGGTGGAAAATAGGGCTCACCAAAATGAATCAATAAGATGATGAACCACTAAGTTTTTCCACACAAAACATGTGCAATTTATGCAACCATGAGAGTTTAAAGATGCAAATAACAATCAGAAATGATTTCTAAATATTATAGAAACTATGAGGGAAGTTTTTAGAGCCCAAAGAGGTGTGTACCTTGTTGCAAGAAGCCTATTATTAGGGCACAAAGGACTCATTCACCTATAGTGGTGAATGGGTCCCTGTTAGGGTTTCTAAAACTAAGATCTGGGTTATTTTCCTTGATGTTTGCACTCTTAGATTCCCATTTGTTAGCACACGAAAACCTATACTTAATTTTGTAGTTTCAATTCTTCGTTGTTGCACTTTAAAGGTCAACTTTGCAACTTGACAACTTTGAAAATTTTTCTCTAAACTTGCTCTCCACTGGATCTTCAACCTATAAATCTGTAAACACGCATTTGAGGAGAGAAATTTTTTTTGATTGTTAGTAAATAGGGTTTTTCCTAACTCAAACCCCTTGTAGGTAATTAAACCAAATGATGAAACAATGAAATTGAAGCATGGAACATGAAGTGATGCAATGTAGATACCTTTCATTTTGTCTTGTAATACAAATCTACAATCTAACATGTAGTGGCCATGAAGAATGTCGATCTTGATCTTTGAATATGATGTGAAACAATTCTTGCAAGTGGTTCTTCAAAGCTACACTCACTTTCTTAGCTCAACAACATGTATGAATGCATCAAACCATTGACATGATGTGATATTGAATTGATGCAATAAACACTTGGTAAGCTACCTTGAAAACCATTGAAAATGCTCTTGAATGCTCTATAATTCTCTTGTGAAAGTATTATGATATCTCATAAAATTTCTAGGAGAAACAATGTTAATTAATCCCTTATTTATACTAAATTAGGAGATTAACCCTGAAATTCAAACAATTCAAGCCAACACCAGATCTGGGGATAAACATTATAAATTCCCGCCACAATTAAATTCAAAAAGGGGGTCCTCATTAAGGGAGGACCCATTCGCCACCTAGGGAAAATGGGTCTTGGCTCATTTTTCCAAGACCTAACCCCGAGGGATGGAAAGAGAGTCAAAAACATATGTCAAATTAGTAAAGAAAGGGGGGTCCTATTAAAGGAGGACCCATTCGCCACCTAGGGTGAATGGTTCCTGGCACCATTTTTTAGGACCTTGAATTTACCCCATTAAATGTTATGCAATTTTAATTATGGGTGTTGGGATAGATCTTTTGGAAGTGTCATAAATAAGGTTTAGATTTGAATTAAAGGGATTAATTAACTCCAATTAACTATAATTAACTAAGTTGACCCTAGATAAATGTGAAAGTGTGTTACAACACCTAAATAGAGTACACATTAGGTACATTTCAAAAAGGGGCCCATTAGGCTTAATTCATTAAATAAACCTTAGAAAAGTGTGAAAGTGTGTTACAACACTTTACAACACTCTTGCAAAGGAAAATTTAAGGTACATTTTAATTAAATAAGGACCCTAGAATAATGTGAATGTGTACAACACATTACAATACTATTCCAAGATACAGTTAATTCAAATTTATGTCAATTATCGAAATTAAGTGTGAAAAAGGATTACTTTTTTCGACACTACAAATTTCAAGCATATGCAATTTCTAGGTGTAAAACCAAATTCCACTACATTTTCCAATATCCCCCATGCCTATACCAAAATGAAATCTTTGGAGAGGGTTATGCACATCCATAGAAAAGGATTGAGAAATGATGTATCATTTTACATACTTATAACTTATCTCATATATATGTGTATACATAATGTGGAAGCATACACAAGGTAGGTCAATTGTTGAAAAAAATGCCTCAAAGAGATGTGGTTTAAAAATGTAACTGGCAAGTGTAAAGAATTGTGTAATTTAAAATGTGCATTGAAAAGCTAAGGTTATAATGAAAAATAGACAATGATGAACATGGAATATGAAAAATAACAAAATCAAAGCAAGCAAAAATAGAATGAAAGAAAATATAAAGAAAATGTGTAAAGACTTCACATACCTAAAAAATGAAGATTTAAATGGAATATTTCTACCCAATTATGTAGTCTTTGCTTCTTCTTGCTTCAAACTCCTCAACAATTTGAGTTTTTCAAAAGCTTTTTTCCCTCTATAGTTCAATTGTATATAATTCTTGAATGGAATTGAGACTTGAATTGATATATATCAAATTCAACATGGAAACTCTTCTATTTCATGCAAAGGTGGTGGAAAGATCATAAAAAGGGTGGTAGAATATGAAAAAAATGCATACACACTTCACAAAAGCATAAAAAATATTCTTTTTTTCAGAACACGTGCATAACCAAGAGAATATATAGAATGTGGGACTAGAGATCACATGCATATTAAGTTTTTTACCATTTTTAGAGCAATACAAAATGCACTCATGTTATAATGTGAGTGTGTTATGTCTTGCTAAACAACGACTACATCTCAACTTCTTCAAAGCGTGCTCACATTATGATAAATTTAATTTTTAATAGGTTTCTTTTTCTCTCTCTATCCTTATCCATCCATCCCCCTTAGCCATCTAGGTTTCTCACTTATCCCTAAACCCTCAACCCTAGACATTATGCCTTAAACCCTAAACCATAATCTCTCACTCTCTCTTAGGTCTCTCCCTCCCACCCCCTCTCTCAGGTATCTCTCTATCTCACTCATTCCATCTATCTCTCTCCCACCCTCTCTCTCTCTC